>VMDR010003923.1:0-65895 GCA_007922815.1 Macrotus californicus | reverse complement strand
AATGTGATAAGCATTTTTGGATGGGATGTTTTAATAGTGTGATATTTGGATAGGTTGCTTGCATTTTTTAAGCAATTTTTTTATAGTGGATTCCTAGGAGAAAATTAAAGTGTCAAAAGTAGGACTATCACCTGCATTTCAATATTTATTACTGAATTGCTCCTCCACATTTTATTCAGTATATTCCCACTAGCCAAGTATCCATGCACTTATTTCATTTATTTATTTAACAAATACTTAATGGGAACTCGCTATGTCCAGGCAGGATACAAAGGGCCAGGCCTAAAGAACATGCTGGCACTGTCCTGCCGTTTTAGAGCAGAGACTGTTTCACTGCTCTGTCACCAACGGTGCATATTTTCAAGGTTTTATTTTTCTGATTTGATGGGGGAATGTTGTATTTTATTGCTTCTTTAACTTGTATTTGTTTTATTACTGCTAGTGACGTTGAATACTTCTCGATATTCATTGGTCACTTATCTTACTTGCCTTTTGGCGATTTAAAGTCTTTAAAAAGTATATGGAGGGGAATTTAGGTGTAGGTCAGAGCGGAAGCAAGTGTGAGTGTGTCCAACAGAAGGAGACACAGCTGCCAAAGTGTGTGAGTCCATTGGCAAGGTCCGCCTGGCCTTAGCCGTCATGGGAGGCAGGGTGAATTCTGCCTTGTGTGATGTGGATGCTGGGCACAGAACTGTCATCTTTGATGGTTCCGTGGAGTGCAGGACATCATGGTAGAGGAAAGGATGCACTTTCTCATTCTTTGGGTACAGAAACCAATTTTTTTTGACTGCCACTCTTTGATCGCGTAATGTGCCGGTGATCACTGGTAGCAAAGATTTATAGAATATCCACATCCCCCTGCATATCTTTTTGCGTCCGGTAGCTAGTCAGCTTCCCTGCAACTTCACCAGCATCCGGAGAGGGCTGTGTCTAGTGCGCTGCCGTCCATTACTACAGAGATAGATCCTCAAGTCAGTGTGGTGCGCCTTGATGCTGGAGAACTCATCACCCAGGGAGAGCTGGTCCCCAGACCCGTGAGCGACGACCTTACGGAGAGGAGCGAGCTGCAACCTTCGGGCTCCTCCTGGAGGACGAGTCCTTGACGCATCTTTCAGGAAGGAGTTCACAGAAGCGGTAGAAGCCGAACTGGTGGTCCAGCAGGAAGCGGAGAGGGCCAGATTTGTGGTGGAGAAGGCCGAGCAGCGTTAGAAGGAGGCCATCATCTCCACTGAGGGCGATTTCAAGGCCGCCGAGCTGATCACCAAGTCACTTGCTACTGCGGGCCATGGCCTGATGGAGCTGCTCAAGTGAAGCCGCAGAGGACACCGCGGCCCAGCTCTCACGCTCTCCAGCGTCACCTGCCTGCTGGGGGCCGGGTGGTCGCGGCCCCTCCACCTACCGCAGGGAGGCCTTCCCTGCCTGCACCTCCTCAGGCCCTGCGGGCCACAGCCCTGAAGATCCTTAACATTGCCTTCTTTCTGTCCCCCACCCCAGAATCACTGCAAAATTTCATGATGGGCTTAAAGGAAGGAAATAAAAGTAAAATCACTTCAGATCACTAAATATATATATGGACACTATCACGGATTTGTATGTTGTCCTTTCACAGGGACCTCACAGATCTTATTTATATGTTAGAGTAGTTGGAGACATTTGTTAATTTAATGAAATGTTTTACTGTATTTGCTACTAAACCAAGTACCTGCCTTCATCATTTTTTTTTAATTAAAATTTTTTTTCAATTACAGGTTACATTCAGTAATATTTTGTATTAGTTTCAGGTGCACAGCATAGTGGTTGGTTAGCTAATCATACACTTTATAAAGTGTTTCCCCCAACATTTTCAGAATTCAGCCAGCACCATACACAGTCACTACAATATCACTGACTCTATTTCCTATGCTGTACTTTACGTCTCCATGACTATGGCATTTTGTAAGGACCAGTCTGCACCCTTTTTCACTTAGTCCCCCATCTTTGTCTTAAATGCACTTTTTCTGAGAGCAGTTCCTAGACTAAATGTGAATCACTCCATCCTTGCCTTTGGGGTAAGAGATGGCTTATAAATGGTAATCAATTTATGACAAGTTTGCTAGGTGGTTTAGTTTCTTCTTGGGCTAATTGTGGATCTTGGGATATTTTCAGTATTAGACTGCATATAATTCTTTCCCATTCTAGGAACTGATTGATAGTTTGAAAGTTTCATATGAGGAGGCAGACTGGTAATCAATATTGCAGACTGAGGTCACTGACAGGGGCCAAAGCCAGTAATGTGTGAAATTTAGGATGAATTGCTTTTCGGGTTTTGTCTGGCTTTACTAAGACAGGGGAGTTGCTTGGGCAAATGATGCCCCTTTGGAGTTTCTTTGAAGTAACCATCTAATGAATCAAGGAAAGGGCAGTTAAATCCCTCTTGGTGAGAACATCAAAAGAGGAATGGGATACAGTTACATGTCAGGAGCCAGGCGCTATCAGTTGCCCTTTTTTAAGGGTGGGGAGAGGAGTTTGGGTGGTTGGGAAGTTTTTGTCATATAGTGACCTTTTCTTTTCTTTCCCTTTTTTTTTCTTTCCCTCCCTGTCTTTGGTTTCTGTGTCTGTCCTTGCTTAATTATTCAACAGCAGAGTTAGGGAACTAGAAAATAAAAGTCATGTTTTATTAATGGCAAAGATTCTTCAAATGTCTTCCACATTGTAATCTCATAATTTGATTATTCTGTTTGTCTTTTCTTGAAGGCAAAGAAAATGAGATAATCCCATTCTCTTATAAACAGATGTTTGAATTCATTTCCTTTTCTCTTTTATGCCATTATTTCCTTTCTCTACTTGTGGGAGTTAAGAGAGGTATAAATGATTCACAACTACAGATTACTTCAGCATACCTTTTAGTCTGGTGTGGTTTTCCCCCTCCTCCATCAAATTCGTTACCCAAGTCGCAAGTGTTTGAGTTGTTTGTTTGAATTTCATTTCTTCTGTTTTCTTGTTTAGTTGGTGAGGATGCCAATGAGTAAGAGCTGCCAGAAAGTCAACAGACAAAGGAAGAATCCCAGAGCTTAGTCAAAGAACTGCAAAACATAACCCACACACCACCACCCCTCCGCTTTGTGTCAGGGAAGGCATTACTAATCAATCACTGAGGCTCTTTCCCGCTGAGCCCGAGCTGGGCCTCAGAGTTCTTGTCAATGCTGCACTTGAGCTGTCACTCCCAATGACATGGCTTCCAACCCCGAAAACTGTTTTATTTTCTTCATATAAGTTTGCAAACATGCAAAATCCTCTGGGATTTCAAGTTTACTGTCATTGAGAAGTGGCTTACATGGAATATCTGAAATATACTAGCATTTCTCTTGTTTCTCTTAAGAGGGACCACCAGAGTGCCATCTGCAGAGAAGAAAATCTGATCTGATAACTTTCACTGCTACAGTCAACTTTGAGACACATTAGTTATATAGTTTCCGGTCATGATAAAAGTTACGGATAAAATGCTTCAGAGAAAAAACGTTGGCAGAGGGGCAGTGGCAAGAAGGCTTCTCTTTTGGAAAGACATTTGAGCAGAAATCAGCCATGGGATGTGCAGGGGACAGGAAACACAGATGTCAATGCCACTGGCAAGGGCGAGGTTGTTTACTCACAGAACAGCAAGGAGGTTGAGGGGCTAGGACGCATGAAGTGAGTAAGGGATGGGGAAGTGAGGGTAGGAGATGGGGAGAAAGAAGTAGACAGATGAGGGTCGGGTCAGGTGAGGTTCTTTAAGGCCAGGAATTTACTTTTCTTCTTTCTTTTTTTTTTAACTCTGATGGGAAGCCATTGCAGTATTTTCATCTGAGGAATATAGCGATATTTTTAAAAGATCCCTTGGATGCTTTTGGAGACTATTATGGGGGACAGGAATGGAAGGAGAGAGAAGACCTGGGAGATTATTTCAATTGCCTAGGTGAGAGTAGACTGGGTGGTAACCACATGCCAAGTGGTTATATTTGGGATGCTGTTTGGTGGTAGAACAAACAGGCCTTACTCATAAAATGTGTGTGGAACATGAGAGAAAGAAAGAACCCAAGGATGGAGCATGTTTTTAATCTTAGAAACTGAGTGTATGCTGATGCCATTTACTTAAATGGGAAGGACTGAGAAGGGGTCAGGTTAAGGGGAAAATCTAGATTAAGAGGGATGCATTTGTGCCCTGCAGTGAGTAGTCAGTGCCTGTAGGAGACAGGGAAGGGAGAGGTCTGGCTGGATAAACCAATGTGGGAGTCACTAGAGTTTCAATGGTATTAAAAACTTTGAGACTAAATGAGGTAACTAAGAGTGAGTGAAGATAAGGAAGAGAAGGGCACTCAGTACAGATCTCTGGGGTGTTAAAATGATCAGAGCAGTGGTTCCGAACTAGGTTTAGTTGGCCATGTCTAGAAACACTTAGTTGTCACAATTGGCAGGGAGAGGGGGATGCTACTGGTAACTAGTGGGTCAAGGTCAGAGATGCTCCTGAGTATCCTACAATGCACAGAACATTCTCCCACAACAAAGAATTATCTGGTCTCAAATGTCAACAGTTCTAAGGCTAAGAAAGCTGATTTAGAAGTAGAGAGGATGAGGAGCCAGCAAGGTGACTGAGAAGTGAGTAGTGAACTAGGGGGAAAACTTAGTGTGAGGGCATAGTTTCCAGAAAGTCATTTCAAGGACAAAAATGTGTTCAACTCTGCCTGGTATTACTGAAAAGTTCCATGAGATGAGTACTCAGACTTGACCACTGGTTTTGGTAAGATAGAGAAGACTTTGGGATGCATCCATAGGATTCAGGATTTCTGTGAAGACTAATAGATTGAAATGATGAGATTTATACATTTTTCTAAAATCGAGCACACGTTAGAGGAAGCTACTCCCACACACTTATTCCCCAAGATTCCATGGATCTTATCTATCATTACATAACCCACATCCAATGACTCTCAGACTCTTTCAGTTTCTTCTTCCCACTTTTTTTT
The DNA here is from genome assembly GCA_007922815.1 of Macrotus californicus. Lineage (NCBI taxonomy): Eukaryota > Metazoa > Chordata > Mammalia > Chiroptera > Phyllostomidae > Macrotus > Macrotus californicus. Next base: position 60,916 of record VMDR010003923.1, on the reverse strand, counting down.
TATAAAAAAAAAAATAAAGGTTAGCATCAGCTTGGGTCAGATAGCTGTTTATTGGCCACTCAGTTCTGAAAAGTCCAGATTGTAATAGAGGCATGATTGCTCAGTCTCCACTTAGGTTCTGGGGACAGTTTTAAAAAAAGCAAAACCATCACAATGAAATTTCAACATTCTTTTAATGGTGCAAATATTAAGGTTCAAATTAGCATTGTTTTAAAAATAGAAATGTTTTAAAAAATGTTCTGCAAAGAAAAGAACATCAAATCCCTTCAGCAAAGTTTAACACCTGTACATCAAATTACCCATTTTTTCTTCATTATTTTCTCTTTTCAGTTAATTCACTTTATCCTTGATTTCATGGCAAACTGTGGAACTATTTTAGAATTAAATTAGCTGAAAGACGTTACTGTAGGGATAGATAGACATTACCAGTTTCCTTAGTAATTGTGTTTTCATTTCCTTTAGTTCTCAGTGGCTGGAGCCATCTTGGATACAGCTCCTCGGGTACCGCATTTCCCCTAGCCTCAGACCTGGCTTTCCCTAGGAATTTTCTACGTTTCCACCGTTATCTGGTACTTCTGTTCATTAGCAACAAGTCTTTGCAGGGCCTCATTCTATATTTTAAAAGATAAATTGTGAAAACTTGACACAAAAGTCTACTCCTATGTTTGTAAATAAAAGGTGGGCCCACAGTGAAAACCGTACTCGTGAAATACTTGTCAGCACGATACGGTTCAGCCTCATTTTCTTTACTCTTCTGAAGCCATTATTGACTGTCTTGTGCTTGTTTATAATTTCTCAGCAATGCTAAATTCAAAGGTTTTTGTTCTATTCTTTGTTTGGTGGCATTGTTCCATGGAATTGTTTATCATGAACTTGACTATATTGGTAAGTTCTTCTTGGCTGAATATATGATGAACGTTATTTTTAGTATAGATTTGGCTTACTTTATGTACCCATGGCTCTCCTGAAATACTTGCCTAAGAAGTGAATTTTCTTTTAGTAAATTGACTTTTCTACTCTCATGCATTTTAAATTGGAGCTGTGTTTTCTAGTAGGACAATAGTTCCAAGACATAGTAAAATCACATTCGAGATTATAGTATTACCCTCATGGGGAAGAAAAAATAAGGCAATTTTCAGATAGAGATAAAATGCTAAAAACAGTCACTAAATTGAAGATTATTGGGGTTAACTTTATGTTTGACGAAATAGATTCCAAGTGTAAAGGAAAAGAAGCCATGATAACTTAGCTCAACAAAACATTATGAAACAAAACAGACTCCTCTAATATTCTGCACGAAAGCATGATACTCATTTTGGTGACTTAGATTTTTGTTTTTGTTATTTTCTTTTGGGGGCAGAGCATATTATTGTTTGAGGTATTAAATAAAGGACATAATTCAACCAAGTAAACTGGAAGATTTAACTGGCTTCATAAATCAGGCAGCATCCCGTGTAGCAACGAGAGGGGCACTAAGAGGAACTGTGCAAAATAGGTTTTTATAGACAGAAAGATGGTGGGACAGGAAAGTTAAATGAGTGAATTATTTCAGGCAAGTTATCTTCCCTTAGGGGAAGGCAGAAGGTCTTACCAGGCAGATTGCCTCACTGGTGCTGACGAAGAAATTTGGGACTGATTGGTTTAAAATTCCACTCCTAGGACAGGCTGAAACTGCAGTTAGGTTAGGTTGGTGCGGCTTGGCAAAGTGATTCCATTCTGGGTCTATTGTTTCTTTTTGGTTCGCAGGCTGGCACTCAGTCCACTGAGCCACACCAGCCAGGGCTCCTATTGTTTCTTTTTAAGATTAGGGAAAATGATGAACAACAGAAATATTTCAAAATGACTAAAATAGAATATGAGATTATGTTTGTTAAACTATTCATTTGAACTTGAAAGCTAACCCTTTGGAGAAATGGAATTCTGTCTCACTCCTCCTTTGCTTCCACAGTGTCTAATTCAGCACTGAACAAAGAGTAAGAATTGTTACAACAAGGGTTTTGTAGGATGTTTGTGGCATTTAGACTCCCACTTTTTTCCTATTATAAATTATACTTTGATGGACAATTTATAATTTGTTGATGTAAGAAATGTGCAAACCTGTAAAGAATTTTCCTAAGATTTTATTTGAGCCAAACCGATGACAGTAGCTGGGAAGCAGGATCTCAAATGCTGCAGAGAAGGACAGTTTGTGTTTTCTGCCCTTGAAGTTAAGGAGGGAAGGAAAGGGAGATTATGTGGGGTGGGGGGGAAGTGAGGCAGAACAGTTAAGATCACGCGCTTTACTGAGGGTGGTGTTTTTCGAAGGCCTGTTAGCCTAGATGCACAAGAACAATGGGCAGGCTTGCTTAAGGCAAAGATAAACCTTTCACTGAGGAAGTTGTATGCCTGGGGCGTGGCTACCCACCAATGACCTGCCTAGGTAGGAATTTATAATCAGATGGCCCAGTGAGGTTACTTTCTGTGGACACCTCCCCTTTGTCCACAAATAAAGCTTTCACAGAGATCTTGAGTAGCAAAACAATCATTTTTCTAGGATAGATTCACACAAGTCAATTTTGCTGGTGAAAACGGGTTGGGTGTTATATTTGGCTGTGGTATTTGGTCAACCTATTTCAGATATATTGTCAAATAACTTTTCAAGGATGTATACCAATGTACTCTTTTCCTGGGAAGCTTTGAAAGAATTTGTTCCACAGTCACTTCCTTTATCATTTTAATATTGATATGAGGACATTCATTCTATATTACTTTTCAACATGTGCAGCTTCAGCATTTACTATCGTTTCTTAGATTACAGGAGTTTAATATTCTAGGTCCAGGTCAAGATATTTTATGAAAGACTTTTATTTTGTGAGGCACTACAGGCAAGTAAATGTTTCTAATGTATGAGAACCTGAAATGGCCAGGGAGCACTTGCAGCTGCCTGGCTTATTAAACATGACTTTGTTCCCTAGTGGAAGCATTCTTCCTTTGGAAATTGAGATCTCCAAACCCACCCAGGCCAAGGTTGCAAGGACAGGAAGCAAAAATTATGCAGGTGAATTATCAGGTGTAACAGTGAGAAGGGCCACTCACTCTCACTCTGCTTTGGGATCCCAGATCTGTGTGTTCTGAGAGACGTGGCACCATGTTTTTCCCACCATTTGAAGGTATATGAGAGGGGGACCCAAAAAAACCCTGGAATTTATTTACAAAATATTGTGTATTTATTCCTACATGTTTAAACTTCAGTCACCTTCAAAGTACTCTCCATTTAATGCAATACACCTATTGAGACGTTTTTTCCTGTTGCTCAAAATAGTTTTTGAATTCATTGATTTCGATGCCTTTTAGTGCTTCTGCCATTTTTGTTTCATCTCTTCCACTTCGGCAACGTGTTTCCCTTTCAGGACTTTTTCACCTGGGGAGACAAAAAAAAAAGTTGCTTGGTGCACTTGTAAATCACCCATCATGATGAAATGGGCAAACATGTTGAAAGAATCTTAAAAAAACTTCACTGAAGCCGAATGCAGCCTCTCACAACAGCACCCGCTGGTACACTGATACAGATGGGTCCCTAGAACACTCACCTAGGGGGGAAGCCTGTACTACAAGGGCTGCACCCTCCAGAAGATAATTTTGTTTTTTTTAGGTTTCCCTTCCCCCATACTACATCTTTGGGATAATTGCAGAGATTTGTGCCACTATCCAAGATTTAAAAGGTACAGGGATGTGAGTCATACTGTACTCCTCTTTAAATTTTCTTTTGGTTAATGAGAAAACAGATGGCTTTTAGAGAATAGCTAGGTTATTGTAAACTTAATTACACAAGGATGCAAGTTGCAAGCACTGGTTCAGATACGGTGTACTTACTGAGTATATCAGCACAGCCTCTGGGAGCTGCGTACTCCTGCTGATTCAGACGGTTTTGATACCAGTCATTTCATCTTCAAGTAGAAGAGACAGCGGTATCCTTGTCACTGCCTTGCTTTAGGGCTATGGCAGTTTTCCTTTTCTCTGTCATGATCTGGAAGGAGTTTGGTCATCTTGATATCCTACAAAAGATCATGCTGGCCCATTACATTGTGGTATTCTTCCCAGGTATGGTAAACGTCAGGCAGCAAGCACCCTGGAGGCCTTATAATACACAAACTTGCTAAATGGTAGGAAGTAAGCTCCATTCCTGACACCAGTTACCCTCGGTCAGAGTCCTGGCAGAAAATAGACGGTACATTCAAAAGAGTTTACACTGAAAATAACTTAATGAAGAGATTATGTCCAGACTGATTAGGAAAATCAGCATAGGTTTGAGAGGTTACCGGAAATTAGTAATGGCAAAGAGCCATTATCAATCCCTTGGGGAAAGGGTGGGGACTGTATCCCAGGAAGCTGGCAAGGACTGGGGACAGGAAAGAGAGCCATGTGGCAAGAGCTGCGGCTGCCAAAGAAAGTTGCCACATCCAAAATCTTGGTCCAGCAGGTATGGAGTGATGCGACGACCTCTTTCTTCTTTTGCTCGTTACTTGTTAGACGTTCCCCTCAGCTGTCTCCTAGTTGTTGGTTGTCTGAACACGCTCAAGATCTAGGACTGAAAGGCTGACTGGAAGCTCTGAGGGCCCGCGGAAAGACGTGGGGACTGAGCTTGTCTGGTGGGGTGGTCTGGGGCAAGGGAGCTTCAGGGTCAGCATGTCCAGTTTCTTTTTCTTGACTAGTTAGCTATGTTTCTTTCACAATAATGTTACATTACCTGCCTCACTCTAGAGACTAAAAGGGGGGAAAAAACCCCTAAAGCTTCTGCATTCAACATCCAAGAAGCCAAGATTACTGAACCCTCCATGTCCTGTGACTTAACCACACACCAGCTTTGCCAGATACCCCCAAACCCAGGGAATGAGTGCTAAGACGTTGGCCCGAGCGCCAGAGGCCAGCCAGTCAGCATTACACAAGGCTGTAAATTCCCCTCTGATACTCCTTTAGCCGAATCCTAAATATTTTCTACTTCCCCTTCTTACTCTTCTTTAACCTGTGAGTTATTTTGAAGTGTTGTCTAATTTCCCAATATTGAGGATTTTGCACATAGCTTTCTGTTGGTGGTATATAATTTAATTCCATTGTGGTCAGTAAACTTCTTTTTTATGATTTTGCTACTTTTGAATTTGTTAAGACTTATTTTATGGCCCAGTATGAGGTCTGTTCTGATAAATTCCATGTGCAATTGAAAAGAATACATATTCTGCACTTATTGGATGGCGTATCTTATAAATACCAACTAGGTAAAGTTGGTGGTGATGTTTGTCAATTCTTCTGTATTTCTATTGATTTTTCTCTCAGATTGTTGTATGAATTACTGAAGGAAGAGTGTGGAAATCTCCAAATATATGAATTTATATATTTCTCAGTTTAGTTATAATAGTTTTGCTTCATATATATTGAAGTTCTTTTACTAGATACGGACAAACTTAGGGCTGTTACATCTTTTTTGACAACTCCTTTATCATTATGGAATTTCTCTCTTTACTCCTGGTAACATATCTCATTTTGAAGTTTATTTTGTCTGACATTAATGTAGCCACTCAAGCTTTCGGTGATTAGTGTTTTCATGATACGAATTTTCCCATCCTTTTACTGTTCATCTATTTATGACTTTCGTATTTAAAATTAGTTTCTTGTAGATAGGTAGCACATAGCTGAGTCTTGTTCTTTTTTAAACTCTGACTTTGAACTGGAGATTTTTAGGTGGTATACACTTAATGTACTATCACTGTGGTTGGATTTTAATCTGCCTTCCATTTGTTCTTTGTTCTCTTTTACATAATTTTCTGTTTTCTGTCGGATGGAGTACTTTCTAGGATTTCATTTTATATCCATTGTTGGCGATTTTATTTTTTAAAACTGGTTATTCTAGAGTTATAACATGCAACTTAACTTTTTCCTTTTTGTTGAATTTATTGGGGTGGCACTGGTTAACAAAATTAGATAGGTTTCGGGTGCACACTTCCACCACACATCATCTGTACATTGTATTGTGTGTTCACCACCCCAAGTTAAGTCTCCATCTATCATGTAATTTATTTCAGTGTATTTTCGTTATTTTTTTAAAATATTTTATTTATTTATAAAATTCTAGGTTGACTTTTAAAACTTTCAGCATTTTTTGGTCTTTTTGCCCTTTAAGCTTATCATTCCATTGTCTTCTGGCTCACATGTTGTGACAAGAAGTATGAAATAATCCTTTTCTTTGGTTTTCTATACATAATATTACTTTTTTCTCTTACTGCTTTACAATATTCTTTTTTTTATCACTGGTGTTCAGCAAGTTTATTTATTATGGTTTTCTTTATGTTTATCCCTCTTAAGGTTTATTGAGCTTCTTTGATCTGTGGGTTTATAATATTTATCAAATTTGGAAAACTCTAGCCAATATTTCCTTAAATGTTTTTCTGTTTCTCTTAGACCCCTGCTTCTAATTTTACATATGTTAGACTATGTGATAACGCTCCAGAGGTCACTGGGGCCCTATTAATTATTTTCAGTCCAGAAACCACCTGTTAGCCTTGGCAGTCATTAGACTTAATTTGTTTTATGTTTCTCAGGTACTAGAACACTGTGCTGTTTGCCGCTGAATGTCTGAAAATAGTTGTTTGCTATATTTCATTTAGTTTCTGGTTGTTTATGGCAAGAGGTGAATTCTGAGCTCTGGGTTCAAAACCTATTTCTACTACTTTCTGTTTGACCCTGAGCAAAGTTAACTTCTGTATTTCCTTAGTTTTCTCATCTTTAAAATGGGTTTTCTTTATAAGTACCTCTCAGGATTATTGTGAAGATTCTCAATAATGTGTAATGTATACAAAGTTGTGACACATAGTAAATGCCCCATGTGTAGGACATCACTAGCCCTGAAGGAGATGGATGTGTGGGAAGAAAAGTGATAAATCAGGCCTCGGCTAAGATTGTTGGGGTAGCACGGAGGGCTCTGCTTCAGTACTAATGCCGGGTGGAGAAGGAAGATAGAAAAGCTCTCGTGCCTATAAGATCTGATGCCTAAGATACCTTGGCAAAAGGGGGTCACTTTAAGAATCTGGCTGTTTGAGAAAGGCCACTATTTAGTTGCTCTCACGAGGAACTCATCACTTCAGTTCCAAATAATCGGGCACTCAAGATAATTTCCAAACCTCTCTGGTTAGGAGGACAACGTCTATTGATCAGCAACTAGTCCAGCTCCATTGGCTCTGTGGAATCAATTGCTGGTCAAACAGCTGAGAGGGAGCTAAGGCTAAGGTGGAGCTAATTCTATTCATTAACAGTGTCTTGCCCTGCCCGGCTGCTCAGTTGGCTGGAGCATCCTCCCAATGTGCCAAGGTTGCAGATTCGATCCCTGGTCGGGGCATGTGCAAGGGTCAGCCAGTGAACGCATGGGTGGGTAGAACAACCGGCTGATGTTCGTCTCTCTCCTCTCTCTCTCTCTCTCTAGAATCAGTAAATTTAAAAATTAAAAAAAATAAATAACAATGTTTCTCAGAATTGAATATCAGAAAACCTTTGTCAGCCCTGAAGGATCAGTGTGTTACTTCCTTGGGATAATAGGGGTGAACTAATCAAATGTTCTTGCTTTGTTAGCAAGGGCACTGGAAGCCATATTTTGTTTGCAATCTCTTAAATATTGACCCACAATATAGGCCTATGTGCCTTCTTTATTTCTTCATATTGATCTTGTTACATGTATTTGGTTTTTGTGAATCTCTTAAGATCATTCGTTTTTGGAAAGGATTTAACAAGTCATTTATTGAATATTATACATTTTTAACACAAAGCTTAGTTTTCTGTAGTTATAATATTTTTTATTATACCTTCTTAGCTATTAAGATAATTAGTATTTATGTGATATCTCGTCAAGAGTTGGTTTCCCCATTGGTGCAACTGAAATAATGTGACTTAAGAAGAAAAAATGTTACTCAAGTTTATTTGTGATGAATACTATAAGAAATTTTTTTGTATTCTTGTTCTTCATATCAGTATTTTTGGTTAATAAGTATATTCCTTATGACCAAAATACCAAAAATTTTTGATCACTTAGGAATTCAAAGTACCAACATCTAATTTCTTTAGCATTTATTATCTGGAAATAGAAAGAGGCTCTTGCTATCTCAGTGAACCCTACCACCTTCCAAATTTGATCCTTTCTTGATCTTTTCTGCACCAAACCTTACTTAGATGCATCTGCTCCTACTTTCTATTCAGTTTAAAGCAGGACAACTCAGCATCATTTGTATTGCTTTAAATGCATGCCCCTGTTTCAGGTGTTAAAATATTCAGTATAACTTCAGCATAAATGAGTCTTGACTTGACTAATATTTCCTTCTCACCTAGCATCTGTATTCTTCACAGGAAAGGATCATGGAAAGAGGTTAATGTAATAATCATAACAATATATATTTTCTACCTCTTTAAAATGCGATTTCATTGAAAGCTATGCCTATAAGTAATTTTATTCATGGCTCTAGGCTCATGTATTTGAGAGCCATAGGGTGTCTGTGAAAGGCCCCGAGGAACTGCTTTTTGGAGATGATCAGCCTTGGAGCTATTGCATTTGATGATGTAAATTCTATTTTTAGGGCTTGAACAGATTTGGAATGAGCTGCACTGGAGTGCTACCAAGAATTCTTATGAGCTTAATTATTTTTCTCTTTGTCTACTTTGACAAAAAATAGTCCTTAACATGAGCATGTGATTTTTAATATGCTCTCACTGCATACAGGTTTCTTTACTTAAAACAGGGATTTGTTTGTATTTCTCTTCAATATATCACCCCCAGCCCAGGAAAATTTTCTTGGAAGAAAACAACTTTGAGCACAGCTCAATATCAGGTATATTCTTATTACCTTCACTTTATTAATGAGGACCTAAATATTCAGGGAGGTTTAGTACTTCCGCCAAGGTCAAACAATTAGCAAGGGTCACAGTGAGGAATTGAACCCACCCGTTAAACTATCCACATCTGCTTCTTTCCCAGACCTCAGTCTTCCCATCTGTGGATTGGAATAATGTTCTGTAAATAGCATGAAAGATTTCCCCGAAATCTGGACTTTAGTATACTGCCTTTTCCACTAGCTGGGTTTGTTGAAAATATCACAGTCTTCCTGGATTTCAGTTCCCTCGACTATGAAATGAGCAGGAGAGATATACAAAATTCCTTCCAGCTCTAATATTTATTTTATTTTATTTGAATTTAAAATATCAACAACATTGCACTTGTTAATGGAAATGGATGCTTTCCGCAGAGATTCTGAAACTGACATAGCCCACTCCCCAGCCCTTTCTATTTCCTGATCCACTGACTGCCTTTACTGCCTCTCTGTCCCTTCTACCTGTCTTTCCTTGCTCATAACTTCTTTCTCCACATACTTCTAGCAAGGAAAGTGAGAGGCTGGGATGGATAGATTAGAGGCTTTTTCAGAACTATATCTACTTAGCTGATACCGTATCATTTAACATCACTAGAAATGAAAATGAGGGCAGTAGAACTTGACTGTGTTGATCCCTAATTGACAGAGATCAGCCAAGAGACTATAGTTTTGCCAAAGATCTGCCTTTCTAGACATGGACATGAATAATTGCGCACCCTCCATACAAGCACTTAACAATGTCACTTTCCATTAGCTACACATCGAGATTGCTGTCTGTCTTGCCTGTAAATACATGTTTGAATAACGTAACAGAAGACAACCTGCTTACCTTTGCGTATCGGTTCTGATTTTCATGGTTGGGAAAACGTCAGCTCTTGGATTTATTTTAAGTCGTCTATGATGGATGGCCTTGGGAACTGCAGCATAGGAACAAAAACTCAGGAGAGTTTCAGGTGTTCTTCCCCCTTCCCTTTGGAGGCATAACCACTTCATCACTGCTGTCAAGTGAGGGCTCGGTATGACAGAAGACTTGAGAGAAAGGCTAAAAGGCACTTTTAGGTTTGAAATGTATAGAAATCCATTTTCCCTTTGATAAGTTCTTTAGATAATCTGATACATTCTTTTGATAATTAAAGGAAATACATTAAAAGGTACATAAGTTCATTTTTTGTAATGAAATGGAGTTTGTGTGTGGATCTTGTTATGAAGAGGAAATGGGTATCTATGAATTTTCACTTGGTTTTTTCAAAATCTGATACATTGAATAATTGTTTTTAGTACAAATTACAAAATAAGATTATTGTAATCTTTAAGCCTGCTTAGATGAAATGGTTTAAAGTTTTTAGTATGTATAGTGCTTTTGGTGGGGGCAGATGATAGAGAGCATATCAGACAGCTAGTTCAACAATGAACCTGAAATCTCAACAGCGAATATTCACAGCAAATATTTATTGTTCTCATTCATTGGCTTAGGAATTGGCTAAGGTGCACTTGATTTTACCTGGGTTCAGCTGAGGCTGGCCCCCGGCCATAGGACTGTGTTTGGGTGTGCTCTGTGTGTCTAATTTCAGGCTCCCTAGGGCACGCTTGTCAAAGAACGATGGCAGAAACACAAAGCAGGGTGCAAAAACACACAATGCCTCTCAAGGTCTTGGCTCCTCATTGGCACACTGTCACATTGCCCACATTCAATTGGCCAAAGCAAGTCACAAGGCCAGGTCCAACATCCATGGGCCAACGGGAAGAGCTACGAACACGACTAGAAAAGGCCTTGTGTGCATAACACTAATACAGGGAGGGAGTAAAGTAGCGGAAACCATAATTCAATGTACCATAGGCAGATGTAGACTATGGATGCTGCCTTCAGTTGTAAATGGCATATTACCTTTGCTTTCTTTCTGCTTCCATTATATGGATAATTGACAGCAAAACCCCAGTCTGATATTGTAGGTTAGCATCAGGAAGTGCAGCTCATCATTTGAATGGGTGAGACAAGCACAGACCTTCCAAGTGGCCCCAAGGTAAGTCGCCTTTCCTATACTATACCTGTGCTGTGTTGTTATTAATAGTGGTCAGCCATAGAGTTAACCTGTGTGCGTATGTGTGGTCCATCGAGCTGCTGGAATATCTTTGAGAAGCAAAAAAGCAATGAGTATTGAGCAAAAAACAAACTTGTAACATGCACATGAAAAGGAAAGATATATGATTAAGTCGATAAGACCGTTTTAAGCTTTTTACCAAATGTTTCGTGAAAATCAAACACCTCAAGATCTGTTTATATCAGAATATTAACTGACACTTGACTTCTGACAGAATATACTTACCTAATTTTAGGTAAGTTTTTCTTCTTCTTTATTAAATTTATTCAGTTGGATAAATAGGCTATTACCTATTTAAATAAATATAGGCATGTACTTTGAGTATTCAAAAAACTTATAATGGATTATTAAAACTTCCATGGAAAAACTTTATAACTTTGTTATGTTCTTTCTAATGGTAAATTTGTCCTAAGTCCTTACCTACCTTGTTGGATGTTTGAGAATAACATTTTAATGTTGCTTATTTCTGTCCTTGGTCCTTTGTCATCAAACTGATCCTGACCAAAATTACTACGCGTCATGGTTTTTACCCTGTCTGTTTCCTTCATAGGGATTTTGTCTGGTTAAACACTAGGTATTAGAGATTGACTCTTGAAAATCAAAACTCTTTCCAAAATGAAGTTACTTTTTATTGTTTCTACATAAAGTTCATGTGGTGCTCCCTTTGCGTAAGGAGTGAATTGGATTGCACTCTGTGCCGCATTCATGCAGTGCTGGCTGGCACTGCAGGGGGTGAGTGGGTTTGCGTGCGCATCTGTGTTTTCCCTAAGACACCAGATCCTAGTTACTGTGGGGATTTGCAGTAACTCTTGTACCTAAATGATGAACTTCTGCTCACCAGACAATGTGCCTTTGATGATGCCGATGTCTTACCTTAGGTGTTGTATATGATGTCCTCTGTGATGTGTATATCATGCTTTCTGTCACTTTATTAACCAGTGTCAACTTTACCCAAAGCCGGCAGCTATTCTAAAATAGGATTGAAAAGTAGAGGGACTGAAAAAGAGAGGATTAGTAATTAATACATTTCTGAAGATAAGGTAGCATGGTAAGAGTATACCGTAAAATTTAAAAGGCCAAACATTTATTGCCCAATGTGAACAGAAGTAGTTTAGGAGGGAGATGAACCATATAATGGAAGTTAAAAGGGGTCTGAGCTTTAATCTCTTCATCTATTTAAAGCATGGCCAGCAACCTTCCTATAGGGGTCACCAGGAAGATAAAGTGAAGGTCCTTAATACAGTGCCCCTTCTGTGAGCAGGAGTAGGATGCTCTGTAGAACAGGAAGCCCAGACAAAAGCTCTAGAGAGTGTAGGTAGGAAGAGGCTTATGGAAAGGATGAGGCTAGGTGACTGAAAAGGCTCTCATCTTAAGGCATCTGGCTCAATGGAAGGAAGAGGTTGGTTTTAATACTGTGGACACCCTATGTCTGCAGAGTAGACACCTGAGGTCCTGGACTCTCATTTTCTCAGTAGCCGTAGACAAGTGTTTTAGGGGCAGCTGTGGAGATGCTGTGACCTGCCTTGCTTTTCCCTCTGAAGTGTTTGGAGATCAACTAACTGAACAAGCAAGCAAAAAGCAAAACCCAAACCTTGGCTGTTTTTAAATATTGTTTCTTTTAAAATGCTACTCTGTTATAAAACAGAAGCATGTTATCACATGATCCCTCTGTTAGTTGATTTATTCTTGGCTCAAGTGACAGCTAAGTCAGTCAGGTTTTCAGCATGGCGGAAGTCATCGGCTGGCTTTGGGTCACTGCCAAAGAGATGCTGTTACAGGGATTATGTGTAATAAACACCCTATCCTATAGCCAACAGTGTCTCTATTGCAAAAGTACACTGAACCTAAACCCTTAACTTCTACCAGTTGCACAATATGTTGCCAAGGTTGCTTACCAGGAATTAAAAGAGGACTAGGCACTTGAGAGCCATATGGGACTTTAGAAGTGAGCTAACCTGGCATTTTCCAAAAGATGTTCCATTGGAACACTAGTGAATTCTGTGGTCAAGTAAGTTTAAAAAATACTATTATACAGAGCTTAGTTTCTCGACTAAAGATCATCTCAAGGTGTTTAATGATGCTAACATGAATCGTGGCTCCAACAGATAGAGCATGCACCTCTTTCTTCACACTTATTTGACCATGAAGTCCTTTTGTTATAGAACACACATTGTCATCAGAGGATGCCAGACAGAGGCCATGTAGTCTAGTCGTTGAGAGCATGGCCTCTAGTGTGTAGCTGCCTGGGTTCACCACTTCCTGATGTTATGATCTTGAGCAACAAATTGAGGTTGATCAATCACCACCTCTTCTGTGATTCAGTTTCTTTCTCTAGAATGGGAACACTAATGACACCTACCTGTAGGATGCTTTTAAAATATTGAAGAACTGGGCTAAGAACAGTCCCTGGCATATACTTGACTATTATTATCCTAACATGTAGATAAGAACTAGCATAACACCCTCATTCTGGAAGTGAGGAAAGCGAGCTCCATATAGTTCGCTCCTGCAGCCTCACTCATTCAATAAGCTGACCAAGTGCCAGTATGCACCACTTATGACAATTCTGTCCCCGCAAATGAAGATGAACATGGGGTAGTTCCTGCCCCAGGAGACGCACACTAGCGCCTTGGCTCAGGTGACAACCCAGCCTTCTGACTTCTGTCCTCCAGCTCATTCCCTGATTCCACCCTGAGTGAGAATGATCTAGGTAGCAAGAATAGGGAGCACAGAGTTGAGCTAATTAGACTTATTAGGAAAGCAAACTCTAAAAATATAACTTACAAAGGGAAGTAGGAGGTAGTATGAAGTGACCCACGTAGGGAGTCCCCAAATATGCTAGCTTGATGTTTTTCTGGCCACTGTGCCACTGAAGGTCTTCTCTGTGTTTCTCTAGGCATCTCCTCCGAGGGCTTTCCCCGGGACTGCTTCAATGAGCAGTCAGCCACGAAAGACCTTCCCGGCAGGGATGGCGGTGCATGGGTCCTGGGCCAGAGAGCTGGACCAGCCTGTCCCTTTCTGCTGCATGAAGAGAGAGAGAAGACAAACAGAAGTGAATTGTACTTGGATCTCCATGTAAGTAGAAATCTTTGCGTTTGTTCTGTGAGTCTGTGTAGCCCACAGAGGTTCGTTTAATACCCACTAAATGTAAACCAAGTTTGTAAAGCTGCTGAAGCTTCATTTGGTGTGTGATTGGGGGAAGTAACTGTCTAAAAATCAACTGGTTGCAGAAAACAGATCTTGGTGATCTGAAATTTGGGTGATAGAAAGTGACTATATTTACAATTTATTTGAGCTTTTCAGAGTCCTCTTTTCACATGATTTTGCTGCCTAAACTCATGATGGGAATACCATTTGATGCTAGTCACCTCTTAATATCATCTCTCTAAAAATATGGGGACGTATGTTAGCTGACTGATAGGCTCTGGGTTCTCCAGTGAAATCCAAAGAGCCTGTCTTCCTTGCACATTCCTAAACCTTTCTTTCTTTCCAGCTGCTCAAATAACAGGCAATCAGGTTGGCAGGAAATCTGCCGAATACCAGATGACCCATTTAAAAAACACAGCCTTCTTCTTTCTCACTCATTCTTGTATTCATTGACACAGAGCATTGACTAGCCCATACAAAGCAGCGGGCTGAGTTTTAGCTACTTCCACATAGTAGATGGCCTGATAGGATCGGCCAGGCTACCCCCATTCTCACCACCCCTCTTCACCTCCCAGTTTCCTGTCAGACGTGGGGGTGAGCATCAGGAGTCCAGGAAGCATCCCCTCACCCCTGCATTAACTCTCATGCCTGTTGACACAATCCTGTGTTCCTGATTTCTTTGAGTACTTTCCAATTCATTGGTTTCAGGCCTGGAAGTGTGTGTTTGATAAGTGTCGGTTAGGTCTGTGATGTCCATATGGGTGTTGATTTTTTCAAGCAGTCAGGAGCAGAACCTTGCACTTTTCATAACCACAAAACCACAGTCACAGTATGTCCTTTTAGAAGAGCATTCGACATCCCAGGTATTGTAAAAGGAGCTTCGGAATGGAACTGAAAGATGAAAAATCTACAGCCTTTCATGAGATGATGTGGCAATTCGTAAACTTTTTGCTTTGTCCCTGTATGTAGAAAGTAAAGTTGTGCTCCTTGAGATGTGCTCAAGGTAAGAAGTTGGACAGTGACACCTGTTGGTCAGATTGCTCACAGTCGAGTCTGCTGCAGCAGCAGGCGTGCAGCGCGAAAGTGCAGAAATGGATTTTGAAAGGCTTTCTTTTTCTGTTGTGGACTTGAAAATGTATGTGTTTATGTGTTTTTTTTAGGCATTGGCTAAACTGTGTATTCTTGGTTTTCCTTCTCCCCTGGAAATTACTTCTTAATTTTACTTAGTTTATTTTAATTATAAAAATCATATGCAATCCTTTTAGAAAATTTGAAGTATGTATTTAAGTTAAAAAAAGAATAATCTATAATCTCAGCAGCCAAGGACACTGTTAAAATTTGATATTTTTTGTGTGTTTTATTATGTATGACATATTTTCAATGAGGAATTTTTTTGACATATAAACACAGGTTTTATATCCTTTTTTCTGTTTTTTCTTTATCAGTTACTTTTACATTGCTTACCCATGTTGTTACAAATTCTTTCTAGATGCATCTTAAGTGAAAGCATGTTATCCCACGACATCATATCCAAAACTTTATTTAATTATTCTTTATGATTGGATGTTGAAGTTATTTCCAGTGTTGGAATAGTATACTACAATTTAGAAGTAAAAGCACTGTCACACATATAATTTTTTCTATGGTATTTTTAGGCTTTTGAACATATCATTGCATAAATCAGGTCTGTCTCCTGAACCAGCCTTTAATGGCATGTATGTGTATACATATAAATAAAACAAACATAATATTTACATATTATATACTATATACATATAAATAATATATATTTAGATAAAGTAGTTATCTGAATATATAATAAAATATATGAATATTTATGTTTCTTAGTCTTCTATTAATTATTATTTTTTAAAATTAAGATAATTCCTTTTGCTTATTTTCTATGTTAGCTTTTTCTACACTTTGGATCTTAAGGTTCCTCACCACCAAGCCCTTTCCCCTCATTGACCTTTGATTCTCATTGTTGTGAATATTGATACTCTAAGTAAGAGTTCCCACTTGGAAGGGTTCTAGTGACGTAGTGAAAGTTTACACCCTGTCAGTAATCACAACACCAGCTTACGAGGACACCTGTCTCCGGAGGGACTTTGAACACTAAAGTCAGGGAGGAGCTCACCGCTGTGAGGGGAGTCGGGGTCAGCCTGAAACGTCTGCAGGCACCGCTGTGTCCCAGGGCCACCGTCAGAAAGTCGCTCTCCTCAGCCCTTTCCCGTGGATGTGCTGCCACTCGTTAGTATGCAGGGTGATAGCCCCGACAGCTGGTAGTCATGGGGGTTTGGCATCCACAGGTCAGAATGGTCACTGGCATGAGAGCTGGTGCTACTATTCAGGCCCTCTATTCACCTTTCTTTCTTTTCTTTTTGTAAAGGGCCAGAGAGGGAATATTTTAGGGTTTGGGGACCATATACGTCTTGTGTTGAAACCACTCAATGTTACTGGCAAAAGCAGCCATAGAGAATACATACATGAATGTGCCTGTATTCCAATAAAAGTTTGTGGACATGGAAATTTGTATTTCATATAATTTTCACAGGTCAAGAAATGTTATTTATCTTTTGATTCTTCCCCCTCGTCCCATCATTTAAAAATGTAAAGGTTGCCCTGGCTGATGTGGCTCAGTGGATTGAGTACTGGCCTGGGAACCAGAGTGTCGCAGGTTTGATTTCCGGTCAGGGCACTTGCTTTGGTTGTGGGCCAGGTCGCTGCTTAGGGGTGTGTGAGAGGCAACCACACACAGATGTTTCTCTTCCTCTCTTTCTCTCCACCTTTCCCTCTTTCTAGAAATGAATAAATAAAATCTTTTTAGAAAACATAAAGGTCATTCTTAGCTGTGGGCTATTCAAAAACAAGTAGTAGGCCAGATTTGCAGTTCACCCACTGCCTCTCTAGACCAGGGGTTGAACATTGCCCCCACTGCCACCCCTGGCTCGCCCGGTACTAGCTATGCCACCCTGGGCACTTGCCTGACTTCTGTGGGCTTCATTTTAAATGTGTTTTGACAGAATGGGGAGAAACAGGAACAGATGAAACAAAATTCCTTTTAGCTATAATATTAGATTTCCTGATTTTATTATAAGAACAGAAATCAACCCAACCAGTGATAATCCCGTGGAATGCCAATCAGTTTACTTAAAGGAAACAAATAAATTTTAATATTCTCAATGTGAATCTTTGTCCTAATGTGAGAAATAAGGTCACATCTCTCACAGGAGATCAAAATTTGTATATAGTCTCCTAAGTCTATTTGAAGTCACACACTTCTTTGTGCCTCTCCAG
This sequence comes from Macrotus californicus, assembly GCA_007922815.1. Classification (NCBI taxonomy): domain Eukaryota; kingdom Metazoa; phylum Chordata; class Mammalia; order Chiroptera; family Phyllostomidae; genus Macrotus; species Macrotus californicus. The sequence continues at coordinate 43,491 of VMDR010003923.1, read as the reverse complement.
TGCAGTCTCCCCACCCCACACACATACACCAGTTTTACTGAGGTGTGATGGGCATATAACATCATACAAGTTTAAGGGGTGCAACATAATGATTCTACTTGTGTATGTATTACACAGTGGTCACCACAGTAAATTTAGTTAATGTCCATTGCATCACAGTCACCAGTTTGTTTTTTTCTTGCGATGAGAGCCTTCAAGATCTACTCCCCTAACAACTTTTAACTACGCAGTACAGTGTTGTTAACCATGGTCACCATGCTGTGCGTCACGTCTCTGCACCTTACGGATCTGGTGACTGGAGGTCTGCACCTTTTGACTGCCCTCACCCATTTCTTCTACCCCCCATCCCCCACCCCGTCAGCCACCCATCTGTTCTCTTCCTTTTTCTTTTTTGTTGTCTGGTTCTGTGAGTTTCTTTTTTTTTTTTAATTCCACATGTAGCTGAGAACATATAGCATTTGTCTTTCTCCATCTGTCTTATTTCATTTAGCATAATGCCCTCAGGAGCCATCCGTGCTGTGACATTCATCTTTCAGTTACTGAATTGTGAGGAGGTCCCGGGCTTCCCTGGGGAAATGGCAGGAAGTGGGGCTGGGGTAGGACAGACACCAGAGGGATTCGGGGCAGCATGTGTTTACCAACCAGTATGCATTTCATTGTTTAAGTGCCCGGTGCTGGTCTCAGTGCCACTTGGCTGAGTGTCACCACACTACCTTGTAGACAGGTGCTGTTCAGGAGGTTATCCTCACATCCTGCGCAAGCAAATTCGTGGGCCATTCTGGGTGACCTACAAAACTCCTGAAAGACTAAACCCAGCGCTCAGTCAGTTCCACCTTCAGATCCTGCGCTTGCTAAACATTCCATAGGATGACCTTACAGTGAAAATCGTTTGCTGTTTTTCTGATACTGAAATTTAGCCGATTGTCCTATGTTTTATTTATGTAATCTAGCAACCCTAGGCATCACTTTTGGACAGGATTCATATACACCAAATGTGTGAATTGCCCTAGGGTGGCATCTCTGTGTGGTTAGCGCTGAGTCACCGCAGAGTGCCCATTTACAGAATGGACATTTTAAAGTTAGCCTTAAAGGGAAGTTTCTTGTGTTCCATCAAGCTAGAAGCTACCATTGGCCATGCTCCTCCGTTATGAGTGCACTTTGACCAGATGTCAAAGGCAACTGAATGTGGACAGAGTAGAGAGCAAATGGGGCCGAACTTCTTATGACAAGTGCAATTTCCTGAAGATCTCATTTGAGGGGAATACTCACTATGGAGGATGGTTTATAAAACGTCTATTAACACAGGACATAGGTGGGCTAGAAACACCACTAAAAACGCTGAGACCTGAGATTGAAAAAAAGATAGGAAGAGCAGAAAATGTAAGCAGTCATTAAGATGACATATTGGTTGCACCAATTCTGGAAGTAGGATTTTGCCTGCCTGCTTTTAAAACACAAACGTTGACCTCTTCTTGGTGATTCTGATTCCCAAAGATCCTCTCGATCTCCTTCTTACCAGTGGGGCCCTGAATTGGCCTAACTGAATGGGGAGGACATAGCATCAGGTTCCACGTAATTGTATCTCATGAACGGAATAGTGTAATTCCCAAGTCCACACCCAGCCTTTAGTGTCTCACCCAGTAACACACACTTCCATGTACTGATCACTTCCTAAATACCAGGCACCATCCTTTGTGGTTATCATTATACCTAGTGTACTAAAATAAGGAGAGAGGTTCAGCCCAGTCAGGGGCAGAGATCTGAATGTAAGCACTTAAATGTTAAGCCTCTCTACCTCTCCACTACTGTGGATGCTTTTTTGTTTGTTTTCTTTTGTTTTTCACTGAAGAAACAAAGAAATCCATTAGGTCTTATAGTCAGTGAGGATGGAGAACCAGGCTCCGAATCAGAGAACTAGAACCACAGCCAGATCACCCCCAGACCTCAATCCAGTGAAGATTCTGCAACGGCTGCCACAGAACACTAGATGTCTCAACGTGCATTTTTAAAGATCCTGGGGCTTTAACATTAATGGGGAAACCCCGATGGGGGCATGAGCAGAATTCAGTCTCTCTACCTTCCTTTGCTCCCAAATGTCAAACTCCACAGCGTGAAGTAGGTTCAACAGCAAAAAGCACACAGTGCGCCCTGATTTGGTGCCTTTGCAGTATGTGGAAGGGGCCGCGTCCTTGTCTTGTTTTCGTGGAAGGCAATAGGAGCCTACAACTGATAGCTCAAGGCCACAGATGTATGTGTGAGTACTTGTGTGAGTGTACATGTGTGTGTGAGACAGAGTGGGAAAGGCAGAGAAAGAGAGAGACAGGGATCGCATGTCTGTTGGCTGTATGATAAATGATCAAGAAATGTTCTAGGGAAAAAGAATATCCGGAAGTGATGAATTATTGATTGAATTGGAAAATGGTCAATTTTTTACTGTACAAACTCCTCATCACTTTAAGTCATGATAAAACAATTGAAAAAAGTAATCTGATTTTACTTTCAAACCCCATGACATTTAGCCAGTTATCTGAAATTAGTACCAAATTTGAAATTGGTGTGGAAGGTTGTTATCACATTTAATTAAATAGAAATCCTCATAATATGCCACAAAGTTCAGTTCTTATGTCATTTCCCTTGCTTCACTTAAAGTCTACCTGTCCTCTATAGACTATGAGATAAGGACAAATCTAGCATCTCAGATGTCTTTGTAAAACAAAAGGAACAGGAAGTTTGGCTTAATCATGGAACCACCTTCATGGTTAATGGAGCTGCGAAGTTCGCTTTTCTCTGATCCTGATCATGCTTACTGTGCTGATTTCCTCTTTGCCTTTTCTGACATGACGTATAATAGCTGCTCATGTGAAATTTGGACCCTTGAGAATGTACAGAGAAAACCTTGTATCACGCTTTCAGAGCCTGAGAGAACACGGAAGAGAACTGAGCTTTATAAAAATATCGAGAAATTTATCTAGGCATTTTATTTAAATGAATTCGAATATTGCAGCTGAAATATTTCATTTGGTTTCTGTAAAATTCAAAATAATTGAATTTTTTGGTCCCCTTTGAACGAGTTCAGTTTTTCCACCCTCTTTTTTCCGTGTTGTTTATGTTCCATGTGTGTGTTTCTGAAGAGCACTTCCTTTCCTCTCTCCCCAGGATAAAGATGGTGATTTGTGGTCAAAATTACAATCCCACATGACCCATTGAGAATTTGAGATGCAGTAGCCTTTGCCTAGGGAACATTTCAGAGCATTTCTAAGTTAACATAAGGTTCCAGTTGTTATGGCCCAGTTGTTTTTTTCTTTTTTGTCTTTTTATTTTTGTAGACTTTAATTAAGCCATCTTGATGTATTATTATTGTTATTATTATTATTATTATTATTAATCTAAATTGGGTTAAGAACTGCAGCTTCTACATAAACGTCCTGAGGTGAACATTACAAATTTCCCTCTCATTTCTTTAGAATATTTCATGATACTTTTTAAAGTGTCAAAAATGACAGAAGTGCTATATATACTTGTTTTGTTTAAATAACAAATTAAAATGATGTGCAAAATGGAGGCAATAGTGAATATATTTCAAAACTTTGGAAATGTGACTCCTCTCTGCCACCCGCTGATCCCTGCCACTGTGCACGCTCCGTGATGATGGTGGCCCCTCTCCACTGAGCGTGGTGGATCAAGCAAGCGTGAGGACTATTAGCACATTGAATTCTTAGGACAATCCTCATGAGTTAAATGTTTTTCTCAGTTTATACATGTAGACACTGGCTCACAGAAGTTTAGAAACTTGCCCAAGTGACACAGTTAGTGTGTGACTAGTAAGTAATATCTCTTATTGAACTTATCTCTTATTCAAAGCCATAGCTCTTGCCCCTCCTCTACTTTCTCCTGCCCTCTCTTCACCTGTGTTCAAGAATGGAATCATAGTTCTGGCGATGCCTAGCATGCTTTCTCTTTTGTAATTTTAATCCATTTTCATTTATTTTTATATTTTTCTCTTAAAATGACTGAATTATGTGAGTATTAACTTCAAGGAATCATTACTGATAAAATCAGAGCTCATAATCTTTGTGTTCTCTGCAAATTCCTCCTAACTTACAGTAGCCATCGGGTTCTGTAACCAGGTGATTTATTTGGCCCCCATTCTGATGTCTCAATGTGGAAGAGAACTGGTACAAAATACTGTAGATCTTTGACTTATTGTAAAGAAAAGAACCCACATTTAGAATCAGACTGACCCAGGCCAAAGTCCGGCTTTGCCACTCACTGGTTGTTTAATTTTAGAATGAATCTAATTTATTTGAGCGTCGGGTATTAACATCAACAGCAGGGTCCAAACAGGAGGCACTAGTAGGCTGATAATTAAAATTAAATAAAATTAAAAATTCAGTTCCTCAGTCACACTAGCCACATTTTCAGTGCTTGGAAGCCACCTGCGGCTCGTATGTAATGTACTGGATGACAAGAACATCTCCATTACTCCAGAAGCTTGCAGTGGAAGGCACTAATCTATAAAATAAGGTCAGTGATACTCTTCTCCTAGAGTTATGGGGCGTGGGGATGAAGGTACGAGAAAACTTGCAGAAAGAATTTAGGATGGTACTTACTTGGGACAAGAATGACTCTCTGAAAAAATGCTGGTTCTTTCCCTCCTTTCCCATTATGCTTATTTTTCTTATCGACCTTCATTTTGTTTTAGGTAAATCTTCACCTTCCCTAGTTTTTCTGTTTCCTCCTTTAAATTTACAAAATAATTAAAAATGATACCAGGGTCTTTGATGTTTGAAGTAATATCTCAAGGTAACTTTTACTTTAAAAAGTTAAAGAAGGAAAGGAAAAAGATACCCAGCCCAGCCCAGCCCAGCCAAGGCTGTCTAGTGTTGACTTGGGAAGCAGGAGCACGTGGGCGGCGATAGGTTTGTGTGGTTCATTAGATTCCAGATCTTCATCTAAATCTTTTATCATGATCAGCTGTAGCCACATGACATGCTTTCTGCAGGGACTTCATGGCATCTGTGGTGATTATCTATGTGGGACACCAGTAGTATTCATTTTGGAAAAACTCAAAACCTTTCAGAAATCTGTCCAGGGAAATTCTATACCTTAAAGAGTGCTCCTTTTATTTTGCACCCTCTCTTCCAGCTTCACAAATAAGTGCCAGCCTTCCCTTTTCCCTCACACATTATTTTTGTCATCGGTGTGGCAGTGCTGAGGGGCTGCACGTGCAGTACCATGGTCAGCCTCCATCAACAGACTATTGAGAAAAGAATTTTCTTGAGAGAATCCAAATTCATGGATTTATAAGAAAAATGATTTGAGTTGGTTTAAAAATCATCTTGAAGCACAGGAAAAGCAATAAAGAACAGGATGAACTCAGTCACCTTCTACAGTGGCAACCTGGGAAAACTTCAAGCTGATTACTCTCCTCAGGTGACACCAATGGAAAAAACCAATCCAGAGAACATTGGTCCTGAAACACCCCCAAGGGATCCCTTGAAAGAATTTTGTTTTGGAACTCCATTCACTCGTGGCACAGACGTGGCATGGGGAGGCATATTTAGTAGGCCTTTCTATAATGAACAGTCCTGTTCAGCCCAAATGGCCCTTCTGCCCAACTGCATATGTAAGGGAGGGGCACGTTCCTGCTCTGTTAGTAAATACTTGTTTCACATTGACAGAGTTAAAAAAAAAAAAATTCTGTTGGGTGCTGGTTGATATCCCTAAGAAAGCTGTTTCCTATGAAAAGATAGCATGCCCATATAGCACAGGGGGCAAACACAAGGCCGGCGGGCCGAATCCAGCCCTCCACCTTGTTTTATCCGGCCAGGCACCTCGTTTCTACCCAGTGGCAGTGCCCCGAGTTAAGGAGTAAGTTACATTTATATAGTCCTAAAATTACATTCGGCCCTTTGAAGGCAACCGCGAGGCTGATGTGGCGCCCGGTGAAAATGAGTTTGACACCCCTGCCATATATAGTATTTATTATGTGCCAGGCATTGATGAGAGAGTCAAACAGATAATAGTTTATTTAATGTTCTTAACAACCCATAAAGTAAGTACTTTTCTGATTCCCAGTTTCCAAGTGAGGAAGCTGAGACACAGGAGCTTACATAATTTGCCTAAGGTCAAGCTTCTTGATGGAGCAGAGGAGGATGTAAGCTCAGGACCCAGGGACAGGTTCTTAACTCTGCAGCCGCCCCTGCTCCTGGATTGTTGAAAGATCTCAGACCCAGCGCTCTCTTCTGTCTTCCGGCTTCACCACAGCCTCTCTTCTTCCCTGTGAGTCTCTAGTTCATTGCCTACGTTCAACGCATTTCCACGGAATACTTGCTACTGCTCAACAGAAAGAGGCCTTAATCACTGAGACCTGTTCTTGCAGTCTGCAAGTGCAGCCTCTTTTCTTTCTTAACCAATTAGTAAAAACTTTGCTGGCTTCTGATAGGCCGATGCAGAGGGGCTGTATTAAGTGTTGTGTTAGTTGGCAGGGGCAAGCCCCACCGGGAAGGCAGGGCACGTGTTACAAAACTAAAGTAGAAGGGGCAGTCTAGGGAGGTTTCTGGCTTTCTCTGTCTTTCATTTGGCGTCCTAACTCCATTTTGAAGATGTGGAAAATAAGCATAAAGAGGATGCTAATCAGGAAGAAGGTAAGAAGATCACATGCCAATGCAGTAGTGGGGGGTGTGATGAGGGGTGGGCGGAAGTTAGGACATCCGTTTCGACCTTGGTGCTGCACTTGCACAGTGTGAACTAGCACCAGTTATTCAGCTTCTCTTGAATTCAGGTTCCTTCCTCTTTAAAATAAGAGGGTTGAGCTAATTGACTCCTAATATTTCTGAAGTCCCACTCAGCTTCCCAACAATTGGATTCTACCCAAATTCTTCCATAACCTACGCACGTCATTCATTTAACAAATGTCGTTTGGAGTACTTGTGATGTCATAGTTTCCTTAGGTCTCAACTTCATTTGATAAGTTACAACATACTTCCCGAACCCCCAAAACCCACCTCCACCCGTTACCCCACTCATACCTTTATTCAGTTTACTTATTTTTCCCAGTGTATTGCTGTAAACTTTTGTCTTTCACAGAAGTGGATTCTACACTTGTACTTACCCTTATTAATTTTAACTCCACTTTCTACTCGCTGTCTCAAGCAATCCTCACAGTCACATGAACGTAGTTAAACCACTTTAGGGAGGTGGAAGCAAGCAGACATTCAAATCAGGCCCAGGCCTTGAAATAAATTGGATAACATGGGAATTAAGCAGCCTGACACTGTGAAATGAATCTCATTCACTTTACTTTTTCCTTGCCTTTCCGGGGTTTTACGAGAATGTGGGAGGGGCTTATCTAAGCTGAATGATATGGGGGAAGGCCACACAGAGTAAGGGGAAGTAGTTCTAGGAAGTTTTCCTTTTAGGCAGCTTCCAACTTCTGCAAATTGATTTTTTTTTTTTAAGTTTTTAATGCTGATTAATCTTGTGAGAGTCGAGGAGCTAGGTTCTACTGCTCCCATGAGGTGATATGTCTTTTTGTTGCAATCACTTTTTTTTAGACTTACCTTACCAGGTATCTCCTTGCTGGACTGATACTCTTATTGCCGAAAGGCACAGCTGGCTGCAGCCTCAGTCCGAGAGGATAGTGAGATGGACGGGAGAAACAGAAAATTCACGGGCAGTAAATTCTCCACCGAAGCAGGTGCTCAGTTCCATTTTCAAGTGGTTGGGTACTGATTCTTTCTTTAACAAATAGTTATGAAGATCATCATGTGGGTCAAATGCTACCTAATTATTTATCATGCCTGTTTGAACTTAGCTGTCTAAGGTAAATCATTTTTATTTGGCCTTCTGCGCAAGTGTAGCTATTAGAGAGCTTAAGTGTCTTGAGGTTAGAACAAAAGAAAATGAGGTAATGTTGTACAGGGACAGTCTTGGCTATCCCTGGTTTTGGGTAGCAGGTGCTTAATAACGCACCTACTACAATGAGACAATGAGACGTTATTTACGTCTAAGAAAAGTACTACCGTATTTTGCCATGTATAATGAACACTTTTTTTTTTTGCCCAAATTTTTGAGGGGAAAAATAAGGATGCATATTATAGAGGGGTATAATGATTACATACCATGGGTATAATAATCCTGTGCATAGTGTGCACAAAAATGCAGATGCATATTACACATGGCAAAATATGGTATTCTTCCCCCACCCCACAAATACTACAGCATTAAATAGAACCACTTTTCAAAGCAACTAAGATTAAATTTGTGGGTTGCTTATTTGAACATTACAGTCTGAAACATTTTTTAATTCCCTAAATGACCAGAAATCGTAACATTTTTCATGGTCATGAGCACCAGTGGCCTGACAGAGCGTGCCACTGTTCCAAGACCTGTGTGAACTACCATGCTGTTGCTTCTCACTCATCTTCGAACGGACGTGGCCACTGCTTGGTTTCATTCAGAACTGTTTTAGGTCCACCTGTTGCTGTTCAGACTGGGTCTGGGGTGTAAAGTACTTGGTTATAGCCTGTGAACAGAGTCACCTCTTTCTTGGCTGCTTTCCCCTATTAGGCTATACATTTCATGAAGGTCTTGGAGGACTGGAGTTTTTTCATCTTTATATCTCTGGAGCTTTGTACACAGTTGGTGCTTAATAATGACTGTTGGGTGAATACATCATTGTAATAGGAGCCCACTTTGTGAATGAAGGGCAACTGTATGGACAGGCTAGAAAGCTTCTTTCTGTGTTTGAGTCCAGAGAATTCTATGTGTTGATTGTGAGCAATAGAAAAGCCCACTAGGAAATTTTGCTTAATTTTTCTAAGCAACCCCTCTAGATTTTTTCCTAAATTACAACAAGGGAAAAGAATGGTCATTCTCACCTTGGATGTTGTGGCTCAGTGGACTCAGTACCGGCCTGCAACCCAAAGGGTTGCTGGTTTGATTCCCAGTCTAGGGCACATGCCTGGGTTGTGGGCCAGGTCCTCAGTAGGGGGCATGTGAGAGGTAACCACACATTGTTGTTTCTCTCCCTCCCTTCCCCTCTCTAAAAATAAATAAATAAAATCTTTAAAAAAAAGAATGCACACTCTCATTAAGTTTTCCATGAGGTCAGTCTTCTGCGTCATTTCAGAGGGTAAAGTACATCATATGTCCTGCTGAGACCACCAACCACGTGGGCTGACACATCATCACACTTCTTGGCTCAGGTGTGTGTGTCATGTGATTTTGGCAGGAGGCAGAAGTCAAGGTTTTAGAAGAGTGGTCAAGAGTGTGGATTTTGGAGTCTTGCTGCCTGGATTCAAGTTCCAACTTTACCACTCACCAATGCTGTGAACCTGGGGAAACCACTTTATTTTGCTGTGCTTCCAAATAGGAAAAAAGAGAATAATCCCGACCTCATAGTTATGTGTATCAGTCAGTTAATACAGAACAGTGCTTGGCACATAGTAAACACCTAATAAATGTTAGATACTATTACCATTCTCCACTCTTAGTTGTGCAACCTGAGGCAGTTATGTTCTCCTGGCCATGGGGGCTTCACTTTTAAAGTGAATCTAAAAATAACTTACCCACCTTGAGGTGCTAGAATGAAATCATCTCCTGAGACCCAAGACTTGCCCCACTTTCCATGATGTATTGGCATCACGGTTATCCAGAGGATTCTGGGAATGTATAACCCTGCTCCATATTGTATGTAGAAGGGCCAACAAGTCTTTCCAGTGTGTGTCCCATTTTGCCCAAATCTGCTGACAGTTCTTGAAATATATTCTGGAAATCAGTAGCGAGGTGTGTCTGAGAAAATGGAGCTCTCTCAGTTTAAGAAAGAAAACAGCAAATTTGTGCACGTCTCTTCCCCCCACCGGTACATTGTCATAGAAGACTGATCTTATGAATGAGCTGGTGCCATGATTCCTTCTTTCCTCGGCCTGGAAGAAGCGGAAGTCTGATTTTATCAATGCGCATTTTCTCTAGATAGGAAGCTTCTTCCCAGACTTAAGTGGCACCCCTGAGTATTCTGCATGTGTTGTGCCCTTTTTGATTGTGTGTGCTGCACTTGATAATTCCAACATATACTAGGGTCAGTAGCAAAGAGGAAAAGTATCTATTTAGACACAGGATCAAATCAGGGATTAGGAAGTACTGTCTTCACTTTCCCACAGGGATTGATGGACTATATTATATTATGTACCCTTATTTTTTTTTTTTTTTTTTTGTACGAGGGGTCCTTTTGGGCACATTGCTAGAAATATGTTATTGCAATCAGAATTTCTCAGTGTTAATGTTTATTGGGGAACATGATACAAGTTACCAGTGTGGGACCCACAGCCATTCTGTGCTACAGAGAAGGTAAGACTGTCCTTTTGCTTGTGGCAACAACTTCTCTTTTGCAGAAGAAATTGCCTTTTGCATTTAACATTGGGCTCAATCTTCTTGCAGGATTGCTCAAAGAGAGCCGGTGATTACTTTTAAGCCCTGATTACTATTAAACCCTGATAACTATTAAGCCTGTTTGACTTTCCTGCTCCAGCACAGTGCCCAGGTGCTCACTAAATGCCTGCTGATTGGACAGGATTTGAAAGAGAAACACTGAGACCCTCAGGTACAACAGGAAGCTGTCCCAAGAGGCCACCAGGCAGCTGGGAAACAGGACTGCAATTTTTCCACGACCTCAGTTGCCAGGTTCCAGGCATATAAACAAAGTACTGGGAACTACTTTGAGCTGATGTTGGGTGGTTGTTTTGTCTGTCCCCTTTTTGTTTTAGGCAAATTAGGTCTGTGATAGAGACCCGACTGATAGAGACCTTTCAGATGTTTTGTCCTTTAGGGGAATGTGGCTCTTTGGGGACTTTTGATGAACTACCTTGCTTAACAAGGCAGGTTGTGTGTTACCTTGTACCATTGCCAGGTTACATTTAGTTGGCTGGATCACTGAAGCAGAGAGAGGTGCCCTTTGGCTTCCAGGATTCCTAAAAAAGCCAGGAAGTCAGAGCTGCTGAAGAAGCCCGAGGTCGGCAGGGAGTGTGCAGGGTAACCATTCCTGCGGGGCTGGGGCTGTTTACTCTGCCGCCCTAAGGCTGGTGGACACGGGCGTGGTGGGAGTGCTTGCCTAAGTACCTGTTTGCGCGTGGGGCACAGACACCAGGGCAGAGCTGAAACAGCAGTCATCTGAAACCAGTCCTGTGGGTTTTCCTTCTCTGGTCCCAGCGCTAAAATCTGCATTCCAGATGAAACCTGCAGGGAAGCGGAAGAAAGCACTTAAAAAAAAACCAAAAAAACTTCAAGGGCAGTAAGTTAGCTGCTTTTGCATTCCAGGCATTTTGAGATCATCTCTTTCTTTCTGTACTTTTATTTCTTGCCTTTGGGCTTTGTGAGTGACTGTCGGTCTGTGTGCCCTACTAGTTTTTTTTTCTTTTGGCCCGGATGACCCAAGCTTCTGACCATAATTGAGATGGCAAAGCAGGGCCCGTGAGAAGTATTTCAGTCATTTTCTGCTGATTCACTTTTGAACTTCTTGGGCTGCTCCGGGGGCGGTGGAGGGCTGTCAGGGTCAGCTTGCCGGCTCAGCACTTCTGGAGCCTCGCTTGCTCACCAACGAGGAAGTTGAAAGCAACCAGGAGAAAGGCAGGCACCGGGGCGGAGCTGCGGTGCAGTCCTGGGCTGGGATGACTGGGACAGGCTGACTTTCCTCACGACAAAAAGCCTTTTGTGCACGGGAATAAATACGGAAGTCCCAGAGGAGCAGCGTCCCCAGTCTGCGTGTAGTAAGGTGCGCAGCCCCGCGGCCTCGGGGCGCAAAGCTCCGCGGACTTTTCCCCGCTGCCCTGGGCGCACCCTCGTCGCACAAACCGGAAGGAGAGCACGGTGGTGACTGACCTGGGGGAGACCGAGTGTGCCGGCTCTGCGGCCGCGCAGTCTGGCCGCCGGCTCCTGTTGCCGTCTGTGCTGTAAGTTAAGAGCTGATGGAGTGGATAAACTGAGAGCAGGGGAAGGTAACACGAGTCAGAACTTCCACTGAGGGCGTTGCTCCGAGACATGGAGGACGGTGATAACTCTGTGAATGGCAGTGATGTCTCGGAACCAGACACATCTGAAGCTGGACCTGACATGGCTCAGTCGATCCTGAGCAAGTTCTCCATGAAATCCCTGTTTGGGTTTACGAGTAAATTGGAACCTGCGAAGCCTGAAGAGGAAGATGTGGTGCTGAAAGCGTTCCACAGTGTAGTGGTGGATCCCACCCCTCGGCGGGATGATCCCAGCAATGGTTCGGATCCGCAGGAGGCAGAGGCTCGGGTTCCACCTGACCTCAGAAATGAAGGGAAGCCTGCGAGGGTGGAGACAGAGATGGAGTCTGAGGGAAGTCAGAGAAAAGTGGAGTCTGAGGGAAGTCAGAGGAAAGCAGAGGCAGGGATTTCTCTCCCTGGTCAAGAGCTTCTTCCACTCACTGCTTTGAGCACAGATGATGTCCTTTTGGTTCGTGGGACCCTCGTGAACACCACCAGTGATTCTGAATCTGATGATGGTGGGCAGGAGCCAGAAGGGGGAAGCAACACCAATGGCTCAGCGTCCCCTAGTACTGTTTTATCTAAGCCATCTGAGAAGTCCAAAGAAAAGCCAGGAGATTGTAGGGAAAATATTGCCACTAGGGAAAGGGACGACGCAGAGCTGGGTGCAGAAGGTCCTCAAGGGACTCCCCCAGAGAAATGCAGCGAACTGGAACCTGGTGGTGGTGGTCCTCAGACGGAGCACAGCCCCAACCGGATACAAGCAGGAGAAGAAGGCTCCCAAGATCTACCTGTGGTCACGGACCAGAGCTTGAGTGCTGGTGTCACCGAGAACACCCCTTCTAAAAAAGAAGTCCCTGGAGAGAAGTCATTCCAGCTTCCAGCTTTTTTTAGTGGGCTTCGTGTGCTGAAAAAGGGGGCACCAGCTGAGGGTGGGGAGACCATCACAGAAATTAAACCAAAGGATGGGGACTTGGCTTTGCTCAAATTGACCCAGCCTGTTCACAAGTCGTTAGCGCAGACAGTGCCACAGGCAGTGAAGAAGACTGGGGAGAAAACAAGTGATCCGAAGGCCACTCCCACTCTCCTGGAGCAGCTCTCCCAGCTACTCAGCATTGACATGCCCAGAGCCGAACTGAAGGCAGAAGACCCTGAGCCGCCCCGGGCAGGAGAGATGGGCTGCAGCGCTGCCCAGGAGAGCCAGAGCGGCCCCGGAGAAGCCCCAACCCAGGGTGGAGAGGTCAAGCCAAAGCCTCCAGAAACCGCCCTGGAGGCCTTTAAGGCCTTATTCATCCGTCCCCCCAAAAAGGGGACCACCGCTGACACCTCTGAGCTTGAAGCTCTCAAGCGCAAGATGAGGCATGAGAAGGAGTCCCTAAGAGCTGTGTTTGAACGGTCCAAGTCAAGGCCAGCGGACGGCCCTTCGGATTCCAAAAGCGTATGTAAAATTGGGTTTTGCATTTTGTCATAAAATGTGCTGCTGCTGTATTTCTTTTGAGGTGTCCTGTCAAAGTGAATCCCATCACCTGTTGTTAATGACTGTCTTTTAGGTGAAAAGTGATTATATTGAAATTGCCCTTGTAAGGAGTATGGAGTTGGGCAGAAGTGTTTTTCTTTCTTCTTTATGTTTTTGTGGATTATTATAAGAGAGATATATGTAAATATGTGCTGATGGGAAAGGAAACCTGTCAGTCCAAGTTTAAACATTAACAGTGAATGTTCTCACAAAAACTAAGCAGCAAGAGGATGTGATGCATTATGGAAACATAGCCCAGATTTCCTCACCGCTTAATTATATACCTCGGTGAAAAGTATTTTTCCTTTATACGCCTACTATTTGGCGGATGGAATACTTGTTTGTGATGTAATTTAAATGTTCCCTGTTGGTTACAAGGCATTCTGATTGAGCACTGGGCTTAAAATGAGACCTGAATTTAAATTCTAATAATGCCATTTTCTGTTGGGGTGACTTTGATTGTCTCCGAGCCTCAGTCTCCTCAGGAAGAAAATACACAAATAACCCTCATTTTATATGGTGTTTGTGAAGCTGAAATGAAGTTTGTGTACGGTAACTATCTAACTAGTAAAAGCTGTTATTCAAGGAAGATTAATTCAGTAGTTAAAGACTACCTGTCCAGTAGATTTTAAAGGTTCCTAAGGACAAAAAGTAGAATTTCTTGGTTTGTGTCAACTCAGAATACAGTTATTCCCTTTTATATATTTAATCAGTTAAAATGCTAAAAAATTTTAAAGCCGTTGAAAAAAATATTTTGAATTGTAGTTAAAAGCTAAACACAATATAACACTCTCATAGTTGTAAAAATCAACTGATACAAATAGCTTGAATTTGAAAGCCATTTCACTATTATTATTTCAATAGGAAAGAGAAAGAATGGAAATGGCAATGTGGAGTGCTCAGAGAAGTGTGTTGACCTAGTGCTAATATTTACGGAAAATACACAAGTAGTCATTGTATCATAAATAATCGTGGACTTGTTTGGAATACACTTGTAAACATACCTGTAAATGTACCTGGTTGTAGTACATTTCTATCTGTATCCTCAGCTCTAAGTGTATTTGTGAGTTTTTTAAATAGTTACATGAGAAAAATCATCTATCAAGGGTTATGTAATACTTGGCCTTGAGGGTTCTTTTATGGAAGTATAATCCACACACAGCGTTGTGTTAGTGTCAGGTGTACGGCGTGATTCGGCATTTGTATGTATTGCAAAACAGTTACCACAATAAGGCTCTACCTTCTATCCCCATACAGAGTTACAAATTTCTCTTCCTGTGATGAGGACATTTAAAATTTACTTTCTTAGTAACTTTCAAATTCAAAACACAATATTATTGAACTGGAGTTACCATGCTGTACATTAATTACACCCGTATGGCCTTGAGTTGTTTTAATTTTCACTTCCACTGATCACATTTCTGGGAAAGGATCGTTGAGCACAATGTACAACTGGCCATTAATATTAATTTTTATTCATTTTAGAGTCAGCATGTTTGTTTGGGGGGAAAAGCTGGCTTTCACCCTATCTCATGTAACTTCTTCTTTTCTTTGCCCACTTTTTCAACAGCCTGACCACAGCCCCACTGAGCAGGACGACAGGACTCCTGGCAGACTCCAAGCTGTCTGGCCACCCCCAAAGACAAAGGACACAGAAGAAAAAGTGGGATTGAAGTACACTGAAGCAGGTAATGCGAAAACGGGCCCGGTACCCAGCAATGGATCTCTTGCTGCAATGGCTTTTAGTTCTAATTCAGGAGACTCTCAGAATTAGAGTTTTTGTTTCGCTATAAAATGTAATGCTGAAGGCTTTCCTTTTTGGTTGTGCCTTTAAAACGAACCTTTGCGCACTTATCGTTAAAGAATCTCTTCTCGATGAAAGGTGAACGCCGTGGAATGAATGAAGGGGAGGCACATGTGGAAAGTAGGAGACCCTTTGGGGGACTAATGGAGAAGGTAGATTACAAATTCCTCAGGAAGCAGGTGGCTGGCCCTCTCTAATGTGGGAGCTGGCAGGGTTGCTGGAAGAGGCAGAGTATGACTCTTCGGAGCTGTAATCTGATGTGTTGTTTGTCTTTGAGTAATGCTTTTGAGCTACAGGAACCTTGTGCAGAGTGAACATACAGACGCCATATCAGTTACTCTTTTACTTTTGTCAGACAAAGCTGTATTTAATGCATGGCCATTTTCAAAGGAGCCTAGCTCTCTGAAAACCTTCCCAGGAGCTTTGCTTGAATATATTTAAATGGTGTGGGAAGGTAGATATTTTTACTCTGCTAAGTGAAAGGTTCACACGAAATTCTAAAAAGCAATGAAGAATGAGAGGATAGTGTAACTTACTTGTATATATGTTTGTCTGTAATGGAACCTCTGTCATCCTGATATTTGGAGATTACCTGTATAGGCTCGCATTGAGGTTGGCCAAAAAATTCATTTAGTTTTTTGCTCTGTGATGGCTCTAATAGTGCTTACTTGTCTTTAATTTCATTTGAAATGGTTTTGCCAGATTGTATTGTGACAGCTGTCCTATCAGCATGAATTTTTAAAAAACCATCAAAATTGGTGAATTTTTGTGCAGTCATTTTAATACTGAAGATAGAGGGAAATAGGCAACACTTTGGCATATTATACTTTATTATTTCAAGAAAGGTAGAAACACACACACACAAAAAGATTTGTGCAGTGTATGGAGAAGGTGCTGTGACTGATTGAACGTGTCAAAAGTGATTTGCAAAGCCTCTTGGTACTACTGACATTTTGGCCAAATAATTCTTTTGCTGTGGGGCTGCATTGTACACTGGACGGTGTTTAGCAGCACCCGTGGCCTCTACCCACCAAATCAATAAACTTATTGGTAAAAATGAAAAATGTGTCTTTTATGTTATGGAAAAAAACTAAACAGACTTTTTGGCCAACCCAGTGTTTTGCTGGTTGTCGTAGGTATGAGTGCATATTAAGGTCAGTTTATCTGGTTGTAGAAAAGTTCTTCTTTCATTTCTACTCACTGATAGATATAAGTGGATCAAGGTTTTGTTGATTTAGTAATATATAGGTTTTCTGCAGGATCATAAAGTTACTTCTGTGATTGAGAACACAAGTGAATCTCAAGTTGGCAGCCTGATTGCTTTTGGTCTCCATTTGCACAATTGCAAACTTCTGACTACCTCAGGACGTCAACTGCTTCATAGCGGTTTTTTTCCTGCAGTGCTTGACTTACAGAACGAAAACTATCATATCCTTTAGTGAATACGAATATAGCTGTCCCAGTCTTCTCGCTTAGGTGTGAGTTTCCAGAATTGGAATGCTTTTTACTGCAATGTTGAACCACATGCCAAATAACTTTTCTCATTATCTGGCCCAGTTTGAACAGTTAAGTACTGAAGTTTGCTTTTAGTAAAAAACCAGAATCCTATGAGTTCCCATAGTGGTGATCTTTGTCTCATCCCTACCAGTGTATCTGGGCAATCTGTTTTGTAACTTTCTGAGGAGAGAAAGAAATACATGTCAGTATTTCCACTATATAATATTTTGGGCGTGTTTATACTTCTGGTCGTCACTTCTATTCTCTTTCATTTCCAGAAACTCAGAGGAGCTCCATAATTTACCTCGTCCGTGGCTTTCTCGTTTTTTGTTTTATAAATATAACGAAATGTGCTCTCAGAGATCTCTAAGGTCTTGGGTGAAATGGGGAAGTGGAGGAGGAAGTGGAGAATAATGATAATTCTCCTAAGTGGGCTCTGATGGCAGCGTGCGGCAGAGAGAGGGTGGCTGGTTGGAGCAGGCATCTAGGTCCCTGGCCGGTTCCCATGACTCGCAGTACTTTGGCTTCAGCCCCGTGCTCCTACGTCTGGTGCTCAGTTTCTTCAGCACCTTGTAGGTGTTCATTACTCTGGATACACTTTGGCAGCGGTGGGTTGGGGGACGGATTCATCAAAGAAGCATAAGATACGTCATGCCTCAGGAAACTTGTTTTTTTGCCCATTGCTCACTGCTAGCAGATACTCCTAGTCTTGTCATTCATTGCTAATCTTGAGGACTTTGACATTTCCCTTGTTACTATCTTAAACCCTGTTGTTGAGACTTAGAAGCATTTGGTTTCTAACAACACATTCTGTGGTATTGTCACTGATTTCCCTGCCTTAGGGAAGCACACAAAATTTGCCACTCTGTAGGAATCACAGGGACAAAAAAATTCGGTACAAAATATTTCAAGGTATTTGAAGTCCTTATGCTTTCACACCTTCAGTGCTTTTATTTTTCTCAGGGCGTATTATTCACTAAATCAGTGGAGCAGGAGGTCAAGACTCTAGCATTTATGTTTCATTTGTGCAATAGCAGTTCTGAGCTGTTGACATCTAAGCCTAGTTCCTGGCAGAGATGGAAAAGAGATGGTGTTTTTCTCCGCGAGTGTCACACTGTCCTTACGCTGCCCCAGGCCACTTCGGACTTGCTGCTGCTTGGATTTCCCTCTATTCAGAGTTTATCGTTCAATGATCTTTTTTTTCTGAGGGCTTAAGGTATCATCTAATACTGTCAACTCACTTTTGTTCAGGATAAAAAGAAAAAGAGCTGATATCAGAGAAGCTGTCCCCTTCAACTACTGCTTCTTGAATCCTTTTAGCCAGAGGAGGGTAGGTAGCCACTGTTGCTGGTGCCCTTGCCCAGCATGCTCTACTTTGCCATTTCCAAAGCCATCAGCATCATCTGTAGCTGCTGACACTGTGACTACCTTGGCAGCTAAAGCCTTTGGCTCCCACTAGAGCCTCTGATGCCATTGTGATACACTGTGCCCCCCATCCAGGGAGGTTCTGCTGCCAATCTCTGAGCTCCTGGAGCCTTGTTGATGTGCCAGTTGAGAGACGCACCAGAACCTGCCAGAGCTGTCAGTCAGGGACTGTCACAGGTGCTGGGGTCGACCTCCACTATTCAAAAGGGCCCTGGTATGAACTCACTGCTGTGGCTGAATGGCCGTGCTCACATGAGCGAGAACCACTTACTCCCATCTCTTGTGCTGTGCTTTCTTACATTACTATCAGTACAAGTCTGCCTTGTGTTTGGGATGCCCCACTGCAGTTTTGAGTGAAAAGAGAATCTACCCCTCTCCTTTTCCTTGGAATTGTGCTAGAAACCATCTGGGTGACAGATCCCACGTTCTTCTCAGAATTGTCTTTTCCCCTCTGGGTACAGAAGCTTGCTATGGAAACAAGCTTGTGGACGGTCTTGCTTTTTCAGAAGAAAACTTTTAGTGGACTCCTCACATCCTTAAATGGTTAGTCAATATATAGCGAGTCCCTGCCACTTGCCTGTGGAGCACACCGGAAGTACCTGGGTGCAGTGAACTGGACTAGCTTGTGAGGCTCGGGGCTAAGAAAAACCCCACTCACCACAAAGTGAAAAGGTGTTCTGTGAACAGTACTAGGGGCACCTGAGAGAAAAATGTCTACCTTTAAATTTATGGCAAAAGCAATTTGTCTCATGAGAAACGGATAACCAGTGTTCTGTCCCTCTTCTAATGAATACACTGTCCTGTAGGCACTGAGTTTATGTATGGGTTAATAACTTACTCAGAGTCTTTAAAACAAAAAGCTAGAAAGTGGGGGTATCATAGAATCATTGAATCACAGAGTTAACATAGGGTTAAACTTTTCATCTCAAACTTGAGTGAAACATTTTTCTAAACCACCTTAGGTTATGTTTTTCCTTTTGTGAAGTATAAATGCACTTAGCCTTATTTTCTTTTAATTGCAGATATGACTATATCAAGCAGGGTCCTGTTAGGAAGCAAGTAACACTCAAATTGGGTGATCTGAGTGAGAACATTTACAAAGGTGTGGGCAGGGTTTAGGAAAAGCAATAGGAATGAAGCAGTAGTCTGGGATTGGTAATGGTGAGAGGTTTTTGCAGCCCTGTTCCTGAAGGGGCAAGGGTCAGAGAAGCCATTGGGAAACCCAGAACTTCAGAGGGAGGCTGAGTCCTGTGGAAAGCACTGCCTAACACAAGCCCAGCAGGAGCAGGGGTCTTCAGTGGAGGGCTGCAGTGACCTCCTGGGATGGACTGGGGGGGGGTGTATAAGTACCCTGACCCTATTCTGCTCTGTGGTCTCCCACCAATCGCTCCATTGGCCAAACCCAAGGAGAAGTCAGAGGCCTGGAAGCCACTTTATGCCATGTTTTAGACTAGAAAATGTGGGCCAGAACAGGGTGCTTAAGCTGGGAGAGTAGATCTGGAAAGTCAGATAGGAGATATCCAGCACAGGTACACTGCCAACAGACTCCAGGTGACAGAAGGTTCTCACACCCCTCGGCCTGCACAGAAAAGGATTGGCACACAGCTCGTTACCCCTTACCGCACAGGGCTCTATACAGCGGCATGAAGAAATACTCCTGTTTTGTTTTTTTTTAATCATCCCATGGAAGCGTTGTGTTTTCTGCTCCAGTCAGTTCATAGAAAATCTCATGGCCCTCATTCAGAGCCTTGCTCTGTGGATATGTACTTCTCCTTAATGTAGAGGCTGTGTTTGCTGATTCAGCAAATCTGCCATAAGTTTTCAATGTTTTTTTGTATATAGCAAAATAAAATAATATTTTGAAAATATCACAGAGCAAAAGAAACTTTCTGTGGTCGTGTTCCATAGAGAAACCATTGCCAACATTTTGCATTGTGATAGGCCAACGTAAATTTAAGATTTAAAATTTTGTTTGATCACACTCTGCAGACCGTTTTTTTCACTTGAAAACTTGACTATTTTCAAATGACTTTTGCTGCATTTTAACTATGATTATATTTAGAGTTTTTTTCCAGTTAATATAAGTAACAATAATGGAAATAATAATGCTATAAATACTTTTGTTAATGTTTTTATCTTTAATTATGTTAGGATAAATTTCTCTTAGTGGAATTGCTAAATATAAGGGTATATGCCTTTTTAAGTTTTTGTTGCATGTTAATGAATCGCCCAAGTTGTTTTTTTCCTAGTGAATATCTTTAGACAAAGTTTAACATTTTAGAACACTGGAACATTGTTTCCTCTTTATCATCTGCTTTTCATTTTATTTGTAATTTCTGGGGTATATAAGTCTTAAACATTTATGTAGTCATATCTGCCCTCATTTTATTGTTTAACTTTTCTTTTGGCTTAAGGAAGACTTCCTGTGTTCAAAAGTCATGTGTCTTCAAATTTCTTAAGTGATTTCTTTCCACCGCCTCCTTTCTTTTCTCCTTCCTTCCACTTCATATCAAAATTAATTTTGGTGCATAGCCTTAGGTAGAGATCTAAGACAATTTTTTTTTCCTGAGTTGTTACTTTTACAACAGGATTCTGGAATAATTAATCCTCTGTGTGCTAAGTTCGGGGCTGTTTCGGGCTTTCTGTGCTCTCTGATGTGTTGGCGCCTTCTTCATGGCAGCATGACGATGCATCTCAGAATCTGTTCAAGTCATCGTGCATCCTTTCTGAAAATATGTGTTTGGCTTTCCTCTTACTTATTCTTGCAGAACATTTTAGTTTATTCGGTTAAGTTTCAAAAGGATCCCTTTGGGATTTTTGTTGGAGTTACATTGATTTTTAAATTAATGTGAAGGGAGGTATGAAAATTGAGATCTTTAAAATGCTTAATATTTCCACCTAGGAACATAGCTTGTTAAACTATTCAAATTTTCTTTTGTGATTTTCAGTGAAACATATATCTTTACTTTTAAGTGAATATATTTCCAAGCATGCTATTTTTAAAAAAATAAATACAGTTAATGAAGTTATATCTTGTGATTTATTTTTCTTAAAAGTCAAATGCATTCCTAAGAATATTGTGACTCAGGAAAGCCAGCTCTGGTGAGTGATTCTTAATATTCTGTGACAACTTTAAAGAGCAAAGGATGAGAGAAAGCTGTGGAGGGAGACGCTGCAGTTAATTTTGCGTATATTTCAGACCCTCTCCCCCTGATGAAGTTAATGTCTGTGAGATTAAAATGGTACCATTTGGGGAACTGGCAGTGACTTAATTACCCATGAAATGAGGGAGGAAAAAGTGCAATGAAAAGCACTCGTGTTTTCTGAAACAAGATGAACTGTGCATGTTTGGTTTCCCTTCCAGTGTACACTTGGAAAAGCTCTTCTCTCCCCTGGCTGCACTCAGAGCTGGCCTGGGGCCGGGGGATGGCAGGTAGACTGCCCTTCTGAGAGTGACACCATGGGAAAGGGGACCTAGCAGCGTCATCATGGCCATTGGAGGGAGCAAGCTGTGAATGCGTGTGGCATTTCTTGGAGCCTACTCACACCACCCAGAACCTAGGAGTAGCTCAGGAGCATCCTTATTTAGGGTGCTTTTGGGTCAGGTAGAGAAATAACTCATCCCTCAACTTAATTGAGATCTGCCTACTTTCTGGTTTGTTTCTAATTTGGGTTCCTTGGTTATAAAATGATAGAGCTGTTGGCCACCCTTCCTAGTGAGTCAGACATCCTTGCCTCACCAGCCAGCGAGAGCTATAAATATTTTGGAATATTTTACTGGCCTACTGTACTTTAAAAATTTTCTCCATTCCTAGCTAACAGGCTACATTAGCCATGAATGGATTTTCCTTTAATGGCATATGTCTAGACAGATTTTCCTAAGTGTCTTCTTTCTCAGTCTGGGCAATGGGTTTGTGCATTGTATGTTTTATGGGCCTTTGTGATGTGTCACGCTCACTCTCATGGAGCGATAATGATAGCGTATACACTAGAAGCTGTACAGACTAATGACCACGTAACCCTTTCATTTTTGTGGCTATAGAAGGAGGGTGTACTGGGAAATCACAGGTGAAGTGAATGTGTTGGGCTTCCACTTACTGTATAGCTGGGAGCCGTGGGAGGAGACTGACTTCCTCAACACAGATGGGAGCCGAAGCTTGGTAAGAAGCAAAGGGATCCTGAAACGTGGACTGGCGACTCAGGAATCACATGTTGTAGAAGATATTAGTAGAAGTCTTTGGCTTCGGGGAGTAGAAGCAAGAGATTAATATGGTACAATTCCAGATTTCATAATTTAAAAAAATTAGAGCTGCAAACGTCTTAGGCATCATTTAGTTCATCCTATTCATTTTACAGATGAGGGCCAGAGAGGTTATTACTTCCTGAACAATACACATAATTCATCGAAGAGCCAAAATTATCATTTGAAGAGAAGACCACAGTTCAAGTTGGGAGCGGTTGGAGAATGATGGACCTTTTATGCCACTGCACTGACATTTAAAGATCTCTCAAGGAAAGCACACAGGGGCGGTAGTATTTGGGAATTATGTTAGTTATTTAAAAAATGGGAGCTGGATGAGTCAGTCTGAATAGTAAGTAAGATGGTATGAGTCTAGACTGGCTCACCAGACACACACTCAGAGACTGAGTAGGTCATTTCACGTTGGCTCATAAAAGTAAAAAAGAGGAGTTTAAATGGTATTTTAAATGTTATCAAGGCTCACTTAAGCGACTTAAAGCAAGTAAAAAAGCTTCTGGTTTGCACATTCTGGGTGCGGAATAGCTGGTCCTAGAGTATGTCGTTATTCTATGTCAACCGATGATAGGAGACCGTTTTCCAAAGTGACGTTTCGGTTCATATTCCCACACCAGGGTATCACAGTTCCAGTTGCTCCACGTCTTGGTCAGCATTCTGTGTACTTGGCCTTTCTAATCCAGCCATTCTGGTTTTAATGGTGTTTTCCTGATCAAGCCCTTTTTCACACATTTATTGCCAGTTGGATATCCTCTTTTGAGAAGAGCCTCTTCAAGTCGCTTGTCCAATTTTAATAGGTTGTCTATTTTTATTTGAAAGAGAAGTTCCTCTATGCTGGTATAAGCCCTTTGGTTAATTGAGTTGAAAGTGTTTTCTCCCACGCTGTGGGTCACCTTGTCTCTTAATGGTGCCTTTTGATGAACAGAAATTCTCACTTTTACTATAATCAATTTTGACCTTATGGTTAGAGCATTTTGAGCCTTTTCAACTAATATTTCCCCAACTCAGTCATGAAAATATTCTCTTAAATTATATTAAAAAGGCATTGGTGCTCTTCATTTGTCACACAGACCTACAGTGTGCCGGGAATTAGTCACTGTGTCTGAGCTGAGGTGACGTCAGTTTGTTCCCTCCATATCAGAACAAACTAGAATTATTTACTATAAAACCCAAGCCCCCTCCTGTGAAACTGTCTGTTGTGTTCCACGGTTCTCTAGGGTTGTCTAATCTTGTAAGATTTTGACCTTGTTAATGACTATAACTCTATGGTATTAATCTACCAGAGTGTCTTCTTACCTTCTCAGCTCTTTGTATTTCTACATAATTTTAGAATTCCTTTTTATCTCTTTTGATATTATTATTTTTATTGCATTGATATCTTTAAAATACTGAGTTTTTAAGTACGTGAACATAGTATATCTTTCCATAAATAAAACACTTATTTGAATGTAGTCTTTTGTCATTTTCTCAGTGTTTTATAATTTTCTTTGTAGAGGTTTTACGCAGTTTCCCTTAAATTAAAATTTCTAAGTATTCTAAAATTTTTGTTGCAATTGTGCATGTTTTTTTAATTCCATTTTCTGACTATTTTGTTAAATAGAAAAATCAGTCTCTCTCTCTGTGATATTGACTTTGTATTCAACTTTGGATCTTGCAAACTAGCTACCACACAGTTGTTTTTTTGTTTGTTTGTTTTTGTTTTAAATAAGGAGCTCTTTCCATGTCAATACATACAGAGCATTCTCATTCTATCTCATTTTTTAAATGGCTGTGTAGTGGTCAATAAAATAGTAACTATATATTGATCCATCCCTTTACTTGATGGATCTTTTAGTTACTTAGAATCTTTCACTGTTGCAAACAATGCTTTGATGAGATCATTGCACATCTATTTTGTTCATACTTGTAAATAGGATAGAAGCAGAATTGCTGTGTTACAGTCCTTGCCCATTTTAACCATTGGTAGATGCTGCACAATTGCCTTCTCAAAATATTGAACCAATGAATTCTAAACTAAAATAAGAATGTCCATTACTCATATTTCACCAATATTCATTTAATTTATGCCAGTCTAATGGTTAACAATTTCATACACTTGTTTTAAATTTGTGTTTCTCTGATACTGGTATGGTTAGAAATTTTGTTCATTTTATCTTCTTTTGTGATTTGCTTGCTGGTGTTCTTTGCATTTTTGTAAATTGGGTCATTAGTCTTTAGTCTTGTTCATTTGAAGAATATTTTTATATATTAAGGAAATTAGTCCTTTGTTGTATATATTGTAGTCTTAGCCTCCAGCTTGCTATGTCCTTTACCTTCTGCTGTCTTTCATTATATGGAAATTTTGTATTTTATGTAGTCATATCTTTTCTGGATTTGTTGTTGGTTTAAGGAAGTCTTTCCTAAGCTAAATTTTAACAATAAGTATATTTTAGCTGAAACACAAACATATATGTTTATATTCTTTTTCAATCTAGAACTTGTTTTTGTGTGGGTGTATTACGGGTGGCAGCGTGCTACAATGATCGGGGAGCTTGCCCATGGACTCGGCTGTGATGGAGTCAAACTTTGGTCTTCCGCGGTTCCTGAAGCAAGCCCCACCTTTATTAGGCAAGTTACTGGGCAAGCTAGTCACCTATTTATGCCTTGTGTCCCTGATTTGCTTTTTGTTTTGAAAAATAAGGAACCTCTTTGTTTTTAGTATTCAATGAAATAATTCATTTAAAGACCTTAGCACAGTGCCTGGCACATGGTAAAACCCAAATAATGTAAACTGCTGTTAATCTGTTTTCCCCAGAGAACTACTTGTCCCCAAACTATTTAATAAATAGATCATAACCTTGTTCTGTGGATATGGAGTGCCAATCTCATGTATATAAATTCCTTTCTATGTGCTGATCTATTTCTAGATCCTTCAATATCTTTGTTGAGATGTTCAGCTAGACCTAGTGGTAATTGCATGTCTTTGCAATTTATGTCGTTTTAAAGTTATTCAAATATCTGGTAATTCAAATCACTTCAATTCCATTTTTTTCCTGTTAAGTATTGTTTTGGTAGTTGTGCACATAAACTCTTATACGTGAACTTGAAAGTTAGTTTCTCCAGATCGAATCCTATTAGAATTAAATTGTAGATCAACATGAAGGAGCCTGCTAACATGGAATCTTCCCATCCAGCAACAGAATTTCCTTCTCTAACTATTCAGGGTTTCTTTTATGTTCTTCTATAAAGCTGTACAGTTTTCTTCTTATACACTTAAATTAACTTCTGCGTATTTTATTATAAATGGGATTCATTTCCCATTTTAATCAGTTTAATGGTTCTTAATTGGTTTTGTTGGTATAACAAAGTGATTGATTTTCATATTTCTAATTCTGACTTTGTACTCATTAGTTCTACTAATTTTTCAGTTGAGAGCCTTGGACGTTGGGGGGGGAGTAGATAGAGCGTAACAATTTGTGTGTGTTTTTTTAATCGTAGTAAAATATACATAACATAAAATTTGCCAACTTAGCCATTAAAATTTTTTGTTTTTTTTTAAGATTTTATTTATTTACTTTTAGAGAGAGGGGAAGGTAGGGAGAAATAGAGGGAGAGGAACAGCAACACACTGAGAGATACATCAATTGGCCCCCTCTTGTACACCCCCAACCTGGGGACCTGGTCCGCAATCCAGACATGTGCCCCCACCAAGAATTGAACCGGCGACCTTTTGGTTTGCAGGCTGGTGCTCAACCCACTGTTCCACACCAGCCATGGCACAATTAAAATGTTTCATCACTTCATTCATAAGCATTTACTCACACGTTGCGTATGTAGTACATAATGGTTTACATAATAGATGAATAGGTGTTAGCCATTGTCAAGTACAGCCCAGCAGTGTTACGTATATTCATGTTGTACGGTGGATCTCCAGAACTTTTTGTTCTTGTAAAGCTGAAAGTGTACCTGTGGAGGGCAGACTGTTCCAAGGGGTGACTTCTCAGGACTGACCAGCTAGATCCAGGCCAGAACAGAGACTGCTTCCTGTAAATCCCCTCAGAGACTGTCTGAGTGACCCCTCCCTATGCCTCAGACACGCTGGTTTCCAGACAGGCCCTTGCCCTTCCAGGAGCAAGCATGTAAGGTCCATCCTTCCCACCTCTATAGGATTGGTTAGCACCTGCCATGCAGCATGGAAGATATCCATGTAGTCTTGTCACTCAAGATGTACCTGGGAGGTAAATTCCCTTCATAAACTCGTGACAGAAGATGAAGTTGTCAGCCTCTTTCGTTGGTCTCTTAGCCTGGCAAGTTACACCAACAGTACCCATTAAACAGCTCTCCACTTCTTCCCTTTCCCCAGACTCCGGCAACCACCCTTCTATTCAGTACTTTATATTTCTATATGTTTGGCTACTTTAGGCACCGCATATCCTTTAGGTCCCCCCTTATCTGTGGGAGATATGTTTCAAGACCCTCAGTGGATGCCTGAACCTGGGGACAGTCCTGAACCATATATATACTATGGTTTTCCTTCTACTTATGTATCTGTGATACAGTTTAGTTTATAAATTAGGCACAGTAAGAGTTTAACAATAATAACTCATAATAAAATAGAATAATTATAACAATATGCTGCAATAATAGTTTCTGAGGGGCTTTGGGGCCGTTATTAAGTAAAATAAGGGTTGCTCGAACACCAGCACTGTGATACCGTATCAGGTGAATGTGCTGGATGAAGGAATGATCCACGCCCTGGAGGGGACGGCACTGGATGGCATGACATTTCATCACGCTGCTCAGAATGGCATGCGATCTAACACTTACAGATTATTTGTTTCTGGAGATTTTTATTTCGTGTTTTCAGACCTCGGTTGACCACGGGTAACTGAAACCGTGGAAAGCGAAACCGTGGGTAAGGGGCCACCACTGTAAATGGAATTGCACAGCATTTGATTGGCTCATTTCACCCAGCATGACATCCTCAAGGTGTGTCAGTCTCCTTTATGAGGCTGAATACTGTTCAGTTGTGTATGGATATTTGTTTATCTGTTCAAGTGTCAATGGACACTTTGGTTGCTTCCACCTTTTGATTATTATGAATGATGCAGCTATGAACACGGGTTTACAGACATGCACACTTCTGACCCTGCTTTTGAGTGGGGTGGCTAGATCTTATGGTAACTCTATTTTTTATTTTTATTTTTTTGAGGAAACTCCATGCTGTTTTCCATAATGGCTGTACCATTTTATATCCTCACCAACACTGCACCCAGGTTCCAGTTCCTCCACACCTTGCCACCACTTGTTATCTTCTGGCATTTTTCTTTTTGCTAGTTTGCTTAATAGTAGTATCTCATTGTACTTTTGATTTTCACTTCCCTAATGATGAGTGATGTTGAGCATCTTTTCACGTGCTTATTGGCCACTTGTGTGTCTTCTTTGGAGAAATGTTTTTGTGTATTCAAATCCTTTGCCCCTTTTTTATCAGGTTTTTAACATTAGAAAATAAAACACATATTGTTACCTATCTTTTTACTAATCCTTTTCTCCTGCCTAGGACCTCCAAAACAAAGCTGGCAAAATAGTGAATTGTAGACATTCTTTTGTTATTTTTTATTTTATAGGCTTCCTTGTAATGTTTTCCAGTTAAGCATGTTGGTCAGAGATTTTTGATCAATAACCTTTTACCAAGTTAAGGAGCGTTTTTATACACCTGGGCTTCTAAGTGTCAGCGTCACAAGGAGTGGTTTGAATGTAGTGTAGTGGGGGTGTATTTATTAAAATGACTGTGATTCATGTGGTTTACTTTAACCTGATTATCTAGTGATTACATTTTAGATTTATTAGTGTAGAACCATCTCTTTATTTTTTAGATAATCCTATTTTGTCATGATTCAATGCTAAATTCGATTTACTAACTTTTCCGGTCACTTTAAATAAGAAAAAATCTTAGCCAAAAAGAATGAATTTGGTGAATTCAAGATAAGGGAAACTAAAGGAAATTATGGAGACATCTTCTGTATTTTAAGTAGCAACATATGCAGTGACTGTGCAATAGAGCACTAGATTTGTTAAAATAGGAAAAACAGCCAAACGGTTTTCAGATCTGCCCTGCGTTACTGTGTTTATCTTCCCTTGATGTTAAGACTCCTTCAGTATACCACCAAACAAGATCAGTAGAAGTGAACTTTGGGGAAAAAAAAGCTACTATTGTGTGCTGAGCTGCACAGCAGGGCTAGATGGACTCCTAGGGGATTTCCCTTGACTTAGATCACATATTCTATCTTGTTTTGTAATCTTAGAAGTGGCAGGTAAGTGGCCGTGACATCAGAGCTACTGATGCTCCTAGATCATATCTAACTCTTACTTAGTAATATCTAGCACATTATTATTGATACTATTAATTCCATTATTACAAATAATAATATATTTGTCTATTCCTTTAACAAATATTTACTGAGCATCTATGTTGTGTGATAGGTGTTTGGAATACAAAGGCAAATAAGACGAGATCCTTGCACTCAAGGACCTCATGGTTCTGTTTTGGGTTTTTGTTGTTGTTGTTTGGGTTCTGGGGGGGGGGTGCAGGTAGGTGGTAGAGAGTAGGGTGGGAGCCAGGTTAACTATACACTAGTAAGTGCAGTAAAACGTCCTAATGCTCTTACTGAAGAACACATGGCTTGTAGTGGAACACAAAGGAGAGTCTGGTCAGTCCTGTCTACAGTAAATAAGACAGGCATCCTGAGCAGGCTTGGGAAACAGCAGGCCGGGGGACGCAGGTGGAGGAAAGGTAGACCAAACATGCAGAGTAAAGACAGAGTATGGCTTGTGTGAAGAATTGCAGGTTGTTTATTATGATTGATAAGGGACAAGGGAAATGGTATGCGATGGCTGTTAATGCCTGTTGGCTTGGAGAAGGGCACTCTTGGGAGGAGAGAAATTACATGGCCTGCTGTGCTGAGGACCGTGGGGTACAGACAGTGCCGGGAAGCCACTGGAAGGTTTCGGGCATAACAGGACCAAATATGGGTTTTGTAAGACTTCTCAGGAGGCCTGAAGGATGATTACAGGTCTGGGAGTGAGGCGAGTGGTTTCTGCAGGGAAGTAGGAAGACTGGTTTAGAGTTCCTGTAGTGGTCCAGAGGGTAGATTATAGAGACAATCAATGGTCTATTTTCTTGTGAGCAAATACATTGAAAAACCTTTATTCCTGATACTAACTAGAATTGGAGTTCATAAAATCAGTAGATACTTGGTTTTCACTTCAGGTGATGGCTTATACCTCTTGCTAAACCTATTGCCAGGTCTATTGGGACAATAAAATAAGATAATTTAAATTTAAACTCATTTCTTTGTTTAATCTGGAATGAATGTGGGACTTAATAGTGATATATATTAGTGTTCATTACATTTATGGATTACCTGATTTGTGGACAAAATGTTATGTTCAGCTCTAGGTTGATTTGTCTGAAATGAACTCACATAAAACCAGTTGTGTAACAGCAGTTTACCTAAATTAATATTATCAACAACATATTTCTATTAATCGTCACGTTTGCAACAGTCAAACAAAACCACCTGTAGCTGTTCCACCAGGGTCTCTGTCTGATGAGCCACATGCTCTCTAAGAATATCAACTGCTCCTTGCTTGCCAACAAAATCCATGTCGTCCTCTTCAGACTTGCCAAACTTTTTACCTCTGCCTTGTTATCTTTCAAATCCTGCCCAGCTTTCCCTCAGCGCTAGTGTTGCTTCTTTTATAAAGCCTTTGACTATATATCTCATCCTCTCATGAGCCTTTCTGAATTTCTGGGCCACCAGATACTGCCCATGACAGGTCTTTTACTGCTGAATTTTTATTAAAATAAAATGCGTTGTCTGTTTGTTTTATCAAATTTCGTCTTTCTCAGTGTTCCGTGGGGGGGGAAATAATCTCGGAAGCCTGTTACAATTCAGGTATCTAGAGTGGGGTCCATGAATATGCCTTTTTAACGAGATACGACGGCATTTTGGAGATGGTGCTAAGTCAGCAGTCTTCAAACTAGGGGGCACAGAAGGACCCTCCAGGGGGGCACAGTGGAGGCAAGAATAATTTTTAGCAAATTACTTTTTGGATCCTCATTTCCTATTACTGATCTGAATTTTAATGGACTGTTCACCCAGTTTGTAAAGGAAAGGCATAAGTCTCATCCACTCCAAATTTTTCTGTGCATGTTTGGGGTGTGAAAACATTCAGAGTGTCAAAGAAAGGATAATTTTAAATAATGGTATCTGGGAAGCCTTCTTTATCAGAGCGCCAAGAAAAAAATCTGTCTCATCCATTCCAATAAGAGATACATTTCTGGTTAAATTTTAATGCTTAATAATGATCACATTTTAATGTATTGTGTCACAGGTTAGGAACTAATGAAAATAATTACAGCTCAGTCCAGAAGTCAATTCTTGTGATCATGGGAAATTTTGAAAAATCAAATTATTTTTATATTTGTATTCCATGGAGATCATGAGAAGAGGGTAAATAATAATAGGCCTCCTAGCGTAAAGCTGTCCTACTTTTGGATGAATTCTGTGAAAAATGAAATTGAAATGTTTTAAAAGACGAAAAGGAAGTATGTGAAATTTCTGATCGTTAAAGCAGAGTTTGTTCACAGCCTTTTCAAGCAGATACTGCTGAGCTGCCAATCAGGGTGTTCATAGATTTCATTAACTACATTGAAAACAATGTCAAAGTCAACTAACATGGGGTGGATGACGGGAGGAAAGGGAGAAAGGAAGAAAAAGAAATATGCATAGACATTGAATCATTATTTGTAAAAAGAAATCTCTAAATATCTACAAAAAGGGACTAATTATGGCACACTCGTGCAGTAAAATACTATCCAGCTATGAACTCAAAAAGCATGTTTTTTGTAGAGTGATATCAGAGGACTGACAAGGCCGTCACATGTGTGTGGTATACACGTATACATTTAAAACTTCTCTGGGTTCATACACGAGAAGCTGCCAGCATGGCTTCCGGGGGGAAGGACTGGGGAGTGGTCCGGAGAGGGGAGAGGAGCATTTTTAATGTTTACCCTTCGTTATCTTTTGAATTTGAACCACTGGGGTATTACTTATTTTTTAAAATAAATTTAAAGTGAAGTGTAAAAACACATAATACGAGGGTAATGGCTTTGTTTTTAAGGTATTGGTATTCATAAATTCCCCAGAGTTTGTTCTTTGCAACTACTTCAACTGGTCATGAAAAATGAAAACATATGCAGTTTTAGACACACACAATTTTAAAATGTGTGAGGCATGCATTATGTTTTTGGAAAAGTTTTAGTGGGTGTGTGAACAGAAGGGTTTGAAGAACACTGTTCTAGCTTACTCCGAAAATGCTGCATCAGAGTCACCTGTGATCATGTTGAAGATGTAAATTACTGTGTCTCAGCAGGAATGATCACGCGCATGATAACAGCTGACATTTATTTAGCTCTGTGCCCCAGAGCAAGTAAAAGTGCCAGGTTTATTTCTATACAGCGTTCCAACACTGTTTGTCTTTCCCGAGGGCATGGCAAAGCTCCCTTCCCTGTGGCTTGCTGCCTGGTTTTCAGTGCCTATAACTGGAGCGTGAGGTTACAAAGGACACAGCCAATTCCCTCCAGCGGGAACCTGCTCAGGCACTTGCTTCCCTCCCTTCCCCTGCGCCCATGGGTGGAGACAGCCTGTCTTGATAGGGTCTTACAGGAGATACTCTCCCCTTCCATACTCTTCCCTTCAACTCTTCATACCCTCTTTCCCCTCCTCACTCAGACCCAGATCAGCTGTGGGGAGCTTCAGGGAGAGGGTCAGAAAGTCCGTGTCTACCAGGAACAAAGAGATTCTGTCCTGCTGCGCTGTACCTGGAAAACCGACCGGCTTCTGTGTCTGGGGCCTGAGCTGATCTTCCAGGACAGTGAGACTGGATCTGTGTCAGCAAGACAGGAGCGTGGCTTCTGTCTTACTTTATTTCTTGATTTTATTAAGGATCAGAAATAAGTCTTTTACTGCGGAGTTCAAAGTCATTTCAAAACATAGATGTGAATGGTTACAACCTTGGAAATTGGATAGGACATAGGTAAAAGGACAGAAGGAAACAGAGCAGAACACTAGCAGTGGTGTGACTGGGAGTGGTGGATTTTCCTTTGTTTCTTAAATTGTAATTTCTAGATGGCAGCATGCCTACATTGCTTTACATTTAGAAGTCTTTTCTAAATTAACTGTCTTTTCTGAGAGAGAAAATACTAGGCCCTCATAAATGGTACAAATGGATGTTCTGCCACTTATGCCAAAGAGGGCATTTCCATATCTCACTGATAATAACTCCAGTAACGAACACTGTGTTTTACATCTGCCAAGCTCTATGGAAATGAACTAAATGCTATACATGCCTCACATAATTAAATTACCTTTATTATAATGCTATGAGGTAAATAATTATTCATATTTTGCTAGAGAAGCTACTGAAACTGAGAAAAGTTAGATACTTTCCTTGTACTTTATATAGCTAGTAATGAAGAAGCCAGTATTTGAACCTTGGTAGTTTGTTCCAGAATCACTGTTTTGTACCATCAAACTTAAAGACATGTCAGCTCACACCTGCTCACACCATGCTCTGTTCTTTCACAGCGAATATAGGGACATTTCTAAGAATTAAAATGGGGATTCACTTCAGAGTAAATGGAAAGAAATAAATATTGAATATATGGCAAGGATGAATGAATAAAATCTTACAGTGTGTTCTTACGGAATTGTGCATGGAGGAATTATTTCACATAATAGGCACTCAATCATAATTTTATTTGAAATGCGTACATTTATTTATTTACTTTTGAAGTGCATACATTTATTTAAGTGATGTTGCATAAGCACCTTCTGCTTGCCAGGCTATGTTCTAGGCATTTGAAATACATCAAGACAGAAAAAACTCCTGCCCTTCAGGAGCTTGCCTTCTGTGAGGGTGTGGGGAAGGGCGACAGTGCTAAACACAGGTGACAGAGAGATATGAGGTCTGTCCGGGAAAAGTCCAGCCATTGTTAATATAAAAAGAATGGTTTGCAGGACATCGATGTAACCTGGCAGCCAAGGAGAGTGGACTGGAATGTGCATGTGTGAACAATGACTTCACTGTACTAGTCAGTGGGGGTGGTAGACGCTGTTGAGTGAGCATGTGCACTGTGTGGCTGTCACATTCAAAATGACTGAGCCAAGTAGAACAATGAACCTTCATCTAATTTTGTATTAAGCTTGAACATTCCTCCACACGGAAACTATTTGGATGATTCAGAAGCCTTTCAGGGACGATGCCATGAGTGCAGCACAAATAAAAGCGTGGCACAAACTCCTGAAAGATGATTGAGAATCTGTTGAAAGTGATCCACGTTCTGGAAGGCCTACAATAAACAGAACACCTGAGAATGTTGAACGTGTGTGGGCTGCAATCAACGAAGATCAGTGACTGACAGCTCGAGAACTAGAAGCTGGTCTGGAGATTTCAAAAATGACTGTGTCGGAGATTTTGATGCAGGATCTTGGCTTGAAACGCGTTGTGGCAAAATGTGTTCCATGGGTTCTGCCACCAGAGCAGAAGGAGCCTCATGCTGCAGCTGGGAGAACCGTGTGAGGTCCCAAGGTGCCTACTTTGAAGGAGACTGAGGCATCATTGTCCTTGCAGCGTCAATAAATATTCCTTTTCATAGTATGTGGCTGGATACTTTCTGGACAGGCCTTCATATAGTAAATAAATTGTGTAATGTCTTTATTATTAGATGGTGGTAAACACTATGGAAAAGAAAACCCAGGTGAGAGGTATCAGGATTATGGTGGAAGGGTTAGTTGCAGTTTTAAATAGGGTGGTTAGGGTAGGACTCATTGAGAAGATGACATTTGAGCAAAGAATAAGAAAAGAGAATGAGATAAAGAAACGCAGGGAAAGGGAACAGCCAGTGTAAAGCCTCTAAGTACAGAGTGTGCACAGTGTGGTCTGTGTTAACTGGACCAGCTAAGCAATTAGCCAGAAGAAAAGGTTCCAGAAGTCATGCAGACCCAGAGGTTCTTAACGTAGAGTCTGTGGACCTCTCTAGGGTCCAAGGATAGAACTTAGGGGCCTATTAATTTAGGTGGGAAAAATTATTATTTTTAATAATAATATATAAATTATGTCTAACTGAAATTTAACATTTGTTTCCATTAGAATAAGGCCACAAACTTCAGTAACTTAATAAAATCTATGACCTTGTCAAAAGTCACAGACACTATATGTCATAGTTGCTGCGGATAATGGTAATGTTCATCAGCATATCACATCAGAGTTATGTTAGTAATTAGACCTGCCACTGGATCTTGTTATTTAAGGTATTAATAAAGGAGTGCATTTTACTATATCACATAAAAACTGTTTTGAAAGCTGAGTTGGTTTCCTCTATAATCTATTGTATTTTACTTTGTACTTTTAAAAATACTCTTTTGAGAAGGGGTCCATAGATATTGCCAATTGCTAACTGGGTCCATGGCACAAAAAGATTAAGGAACCCTGCTGGGCAGCATGGTAGGCCAATATAGGGGATTGTTTGATGTTGACCTTTGTACTGAGAGTGAAATGGGGAGCTGTTAGAGAATTTTGAGCAGAGGCATGACATGTTCGTTCTTGTGTTTGGAAAAGCTCACTCTGGCTTGACTAGAGAGTGTTTGACTAGAGCAGACTCATTTTCACCAAGGGCCACATCAGCCTCATGGTTGCCTTCAAAGAGCCGAATGTATAAATGTAACTACTCCTTAACAGTTAAGCGAGAGTTCAGCGCTGCTGCCAGGTAGAAACAAGGTGCCCGGCGGATAAAACAAGGTGGAGGGCCTCTTTCAGCCGGTGGGCCTTGTGTTTGCCACCTGTGGAGTAGGGGTTGGGGGTGAGATGGGGGTGAAATGGTGGGGAAGCAGGAGGACCCAGGGTCACAGTTGTTAGGACATTATCATGGTTTCCAGGAAGAGACTGTACTTGCTCAAGAGACGGTGGCTTGGACTATGGTTGTAACAGTGGAGGAAGTAAAAAGTGATCAGGTTCTGGATTTATTTGGAGGTAGAACAATTGGGATTTCCTGATAGATTGGACATCAGGAATGATGTCGGGATTTTTGACCTGAGCAACGGAAGGATGTAATTGCCATAAACTGGAGGAGAAGAAGAATGGGGTTAGAGCATGTGTTTTGGACAACGATCAGGCATTGTTTCTGATCTGTGACTCTTGATGTGTTGATTTTGCTTGCACAAGGAAGTGTTAGCAAGCATTTGGATATATATGAGTGTGAAGTTGGGGAAGAGGGCTTCTGGGCCCTATGTGTACACTAGGGAGTCATTTGCATATGTAAAAGTTGGTTTTTAAACCTCTGAGTCTGGATGAAATACTGAGTATATAGATGGAGAAGAAGAACCAGGACTAACCACAGGGAACTCCAACAGGAGGAGATTGAGGTGAAGAAGAGGAAGCAGCAAAGTAAACCAAGAAAGAGCATCTAATAAGGTAGCAGGAAAACCAAGAGATTGTGGAGTCCTGGATTCTGCATACAAAACAAAAAGGTGTGTCAGGGAGGGCGGGACTGTGTCAAATGCTAGAGATGGTAAAGTGAGGACTGAGATTTAACCATTGGATTTAGAAGCAGGGAGCATATTGGTGAACACTAGTGGAGGGGGTTGGGGCAGAAGTCTAATTTGGAGTGACTTTAAGAGAATGACAATTGGAGATCGTATGTGGACAACTTTTTTGAGAAGTTTTATTGCAAAGGAACAAAGTTGGGGTGGTAGCTGGTGGGGCAAGTGGGATCAAAGGAAAGGTTCATTCTGCTGTAATTAAGGTGGGAAAAGTAGTATTTATTATGCCAGAGACAAGGCTCTGGTGGAAACGGGCAATCTGGTGTAGGAAGAGGAAAGACTTCCTGGAGTGATCTTTGTAAGAATGTGAGTAGCATGGAGACGTTGTGTACTGGCAGAGGGGCTGGCTTTGATCGGAGCACGGAAAGTCACCTGTAGTAATATTGTGGGTTCAAGGACAGAGAATGTGGGTGTCAGTGCTGGGAGGTTGGGGGGGGTGGGGACGTTCTTCAGTTTTGTCAGTGAAATGGGAAGCAAAGTTATCAGTTGAGAGTGAAGATGAAACAATGATAATAGTAATGACAGCTGAAAATATATATTATATTTTATTTATTTTTATTCTCACCTGAGGATATTTTTTTTTTATTGGTTTTGGAGAGAGAGGAAGGGAGAGAAAGAAACAATTACACAAGAGAGAAATATCAACTGGCTGCCTCCTATATGCGTCCCAAATGGGGATCGAACCCACAACCTTGGCACGTGCCCTGATCAGGAATCGTACCTGCAATCCTTCAGTTACAGGATGACTGAGCCACACTGGCCAGGGCTAAAATTATATAGTATAACCCTATGAGCCGAGCACTGCTCTAAGCTCTGTACAAATACTAACTCTTATCTTCACAACAAGCTTGTTAGGTAAGAATCATCATCACCATTTACAGAGGAGGAAACAGAGACACAGGAGGTGAAATAACCCAACCCAGGTCCCACTCTGTGTAAGTGGCAGAGCTGGGATTCGAACCAGGCCTCCTGGGTCCAGAGTGTCTGCTGTCAATCACGAAGATACCTATTGCCAAACTGACCTTCTAAAAGGTAGTACCAATTTTTCTTTCTGAACCAATGACCCTCTGTCCTACAAAATGGAATACTCTAGGGTCAACCTCTGCAGGTTAGAGAAAGTGAGGTAAAATGCTTAGCGCAATGCTTGCTTCATAGAAGATAGTCAATAAATGTTAATACTAACAATAGTTCTAATGGCAGTAATTTTTTATTGTTAATGATGATGTTAACACTTCATGATTCTACACCGCTTTTTAGACAACACTAGATTTCTTGATTTAAAAATGTTTTCCAAATAGAGGGACAAAATGGTATCTTTTATGCTTTATAAATATTTCTTTAATCACTGGCAGGCTTGAACATTTGTCCCTATGTCTATAGGACACGGAAACAGTGACACTGACTTTGTTTTTCTGTGATATCTGTTACCACAGTAACTAAGGCAGTGAGCTGTAAAGGGAATGTGTGATTTTCATGAGCCTGGCCCCAGTTTACAGGTTATGAGAGCCAAAGGGATTGGAGCAGCCTGAGGCTATATAACCTGACAGCTGGATGCATCTGGTGCTCATTCAGCTGTGAATGCAGCTCCAGGAGTCGCCTCAGTGAAGTGAAGCACGTGATGACAACTGGAAGAAGGGGAAGAGTAAATATAGCAAAAGATGAATGAATACAGTAATGGCCACGTGGAAAAAACCTGTGGAGGTTTGAGGACGTGTTGGTGCCATGAGCAGTGAATTTCAGGAAACCACTAACTGGGGCAGATCCTCGGGAGAGGCCGGGGCCTGAGTCAGATCTGCTCTCTGGAGCGCCGGTCTTCTCTGAGCAAGGCCGTGTCCTCAGGCTGCGTCGGCAGCAGGTCCTGCACAGTGCTGGCTTCTTCCCGCAGCGCCTGTGGAAAGCTTGGGTTAGTATATCATGACAGTTTTTTGCCCTCCTCCCCGAATGTACATTGAGCTGGGATGGTATGGCGTGGACATTAGGGGTTTCTGGGCTCTAATCTGGTCTCTGTTCCTTATTGCCTGTGTGAACATGGACAAGAGCTTCACTCTGGCTCATTTTCTCAGCTCTGATAGGGGGGTGGTGATAGCAACACTTCCCACATAAAGTTTTTATGAGAATTAAATGAGATAATAATTTATTTTGTCTAACGTACGATGCACGTTTTCCGCATCTGAGATTATGGTGTGTTTTACAGCTGATGACATTTTACAACTATAATTGGCAGAATTTTTTCTTATATAAATAATGAATATACATATAAATACTGATGCATCTTAGAAATCAAGGTGCTGTGTAATTGAGGAAATATGTTATTAATAAAGTATTAAACATGATTTGGTAATAAAAAATGCTTCGTAAGTGTTAGTCATCATTGGTTTTATAATCACAACCAGATTCTAAAGGCCCCACTAAACCCAAAAAGATATATTTATTGCAAACTCCTTATCCTTATACTGTGAGAGCTCTTTAAAGCAAAGTAAAAATCCCAATAAGATGTCAGTACATGTGTCCATAAAGAGTCACATGACTGTTGGCCCTTGGGCCTTCAGGGATTATTATGTGACGGTCAAAGTTACCTTTTCTTATGACACTTGCCGTTGACATCCCAGGTCCAGGTCACACCCTCTGCTTTCCTATACGACCCCCATGGATAACCTATTTCAAATCCTGGCCTCCTCCCCCTTCCAGTGGTATTGTTTTCTGTTTCAGTCACCTAACACCCTGCGTCTACATCCTAGACCTTATATTTACTCAAGAGAGCCTTAATTCTGAAATGATGAATTATAACATCCAGTTTCTGTCCACTACTCTCCGTCTTTCACCCTGAGCTCTCCAAAACCACAGACCCCTTTCCTTCCTCAGGGGCTGGACTCCAGACATCTTTCTCCATGTCTGTCAACCATTTCCTGTTTTCACTTCCTTCTTAGGGCAGTGAGATTCTGTGATATAGCTGTTCCTTCAGAAACATTCTCGAAAATGTTCTTCATTTCTTTACCCCATCTCCACCTGTAGTAGCCATCTGACAAAACCCTAGCCTTGGAGCTATCCAAGCCTTTGCCTCCTACCTGGTCTCCAGCTGGAGAAACTACTGGAGAATATGACGCAACTGTCCAGGGTCTGCCACTGTGACTTGTGGCCTCTAATTCCAAATGGGCCCTGCACTCTGCCCACCCACCCTAATATGTGTTCCTAGTCGGTACTGTCCGGTTCCCAGCAGCTGCTTTTACAGCTAATGTTCTACTGCCTCAGAACTTCTGGTTCTTTTCTGCTCCCTTTACTCTGAACATTTGACCTCATTTAAAAGCCATAAAGAGGCTTTGAAGTATGGTGGAAAAGGTATTAGAAGTAGTGAGGAAATCTGCACTGTGCTGAGTAGTCATGTGATTCTTTGTCTCCTCTTGTAGCCATAAAATGTGTTCCCCGTTGGATATTATCTGAGCTTCTCTGTGCTATAAAGCAGTCACGTCATTTTATTTGAGTATTAGTTTCTTCCTGTGTTCTTGGAGGGAGGGGTGCTGGCCTAAGTGACATCCAAGAGTCTATCTTTAAGATTTTGTGATTTTATGATTTAAGTATGTTTTTCTCAAACTAGTTTTAATTTTCAGATCAAGACTAGTTCGATAATGTTACTCTTAGGTAAGACAGGAGCTTTCTCACTTATCATGGGAACCTGTAAGGCATGTTTCCTTTTGACACGACAAATTTATACTTTTTAATTTTATTATTTTTGAACTAATGAAAATGACTTCTTATGGTTTGGACAATCATTTTGTCAATAGGAAGGAGGAGAAACTTAAGAGTGTCTTGTTTATGTAATAGAGTCAATCAAGCTTTGCTGTGAGCCTCAGACTGGGGGCTCTCGTGAAGAAGGATGTGTTTTCCTGACCAGGTCCCACTCTGAAGAGTGGGTTGGGGGTGTCGGCCAGCAGTGCCTGGAGCTTTGCTGCCAGACCAGACTGAATGTGTCTGTGAAAGGAGCTGATGTCCCGCCCTGGCCAGGTGGCTCAGTTGGTTGGAGCATCATCCTGTTGTGTATCAAAAGGTTGCGAGTTAGATCTCCCGTCAGGGCACATACCTAAACTTTGGGTTTGATCCCTGGTCAGGGAGCATTTGGAAGACAACCAACCGATGTTTCTCACTCTCTCTCAAGTCAACAAACATGTCTCTGGTGAGGATTAAAAAGAAAACAAAAAGAAACAAAGAAATGAGCTGATATCCTTCACAAGTTGCCCAGATTGTATCATTTCTAAAATGATAATCTGGCAGGTGATATTGGGATTTGCCGGTAAAATGGGATTGCCCCAAAGATCTTGCCATTTTTTTCCAGCTGCAGTCCCTTCTGTATATTTGCAACATTTGCACATTATTTCTGGATTCTGAGGTTTCAGAAGAACTGCAGTGGGGCAAGGAACCCAATTCCTGTGTGTAAGCTCTTGACTCAATGCAGAGGTAGCCTTGGTGGCCTCAGCAGCTTGGGCAGAGCAGACCTTGGAGTCAGGGAGCATGTTTTCCGGTCTGGATAAGTGCATCACTTTCTCGCCTTGCCAGCCATCGTCGTTTGGGGATAACACTGATGTTTGGCTGCACGTCAGAATCCCCTGGACAGCTGTTAAAAATCCCAGTGTCTGGTGTACATCTCACACCCATAAATCTGTCTCTGGGCTGGGGTCCATGCACAGTTTTTAAGCCTCCCCAGGTGATTCTAATGTGTAGGTAAGGTTGAGACACACTGAATAAACTTTTATAGGGGAGGATTAAATCGGTTGGCTGATGGAGCAGTTTTGGCTTTCCCAAGGGAGCTGGTCGTATGTCCAGTTTATCTTTACTGATTTTGACTGTAGTGACACAGTAGCTAGACCAGAGGTGGTCAACTGCACGTGACTGATTTTCCCGAAGCGTTTTTACAGCCTTTGAGTAGTAACTGTGTTTGGCGTGTGAATCAGCGTGCGCTTCTCTTCACGTGCTCTTGTCCATGGCATTCCCACCTCTGTCCCAGAGGGACACTGGGAGATGTGTACATCTGCTTGTGTGTTGTTTCGAGTTCATTTGGTGTCTTACTGTTCTCCCTGTTCACTTTGAAAACTAGATAATTGATTTCCTCATAACTTTCGGTGAGAAATTATCTGAAAAAAATCAAGTTACGTGGGTGAAAAAGTTAACGCTCTCATGTTAAAACTAAAACAGCACGCAGAAGATTTTAAAGAAGGCATGTCAAATTGAAGAGTCTAGAAGCAGTGACTCTGGCTAAGAGGTTTTGGAATGACTGTTGCTACCTGTGTGTACACAGTCTTCAGTTTCTGTAAATCCCTGGCCCGTTGTCATTGTGTACAGTTCCCACTGAGAGTGTTTAGAAGTCTTAGAGTAGGGTTGCCAGATAAAATACAAGATGTCCAGTTAAATGTAAACTTCTGATAAACAACGAATAATTACTTAATGTTAAGTATATCCCAAATACTGCGTGAGACATACTTATGCTAAAACATTATCTGTTGTTTATCTGAAGTTCACATTTAACTGAGCTCCCTGTAATTTTATTTTCTAAATCTGCCAACCCTGTGGAGGCTGGTCTGGAAGGCCAGAGGAGGGTCCCTTTTTTCCGAGCTGGATCTCCTCCGTGTGACCTCACCTCTCACCGTGTTCCTGCAGAGAAGCCCCTGAGCTGTTCATCTCCAACTCTCACTTCGCTGTTGTTTCTACATGTCTAACAGGTTTTTATCATCTTTGGTGTTAGTATCCAGAGATGGCATACTTAAAAATAGACACACACACACACACACACACACACACACACAATCAATTCTCAAATTCTGAATAGTATAAGCAATGTGAATTAAGACCTTACATTTACACAGCTTTCCATTCCAAACTCTCACTTTTTTTGTTTTCCTGTATGTCTAATCGCTTTTAAGAGAAGACTCGCGGATAGCCACAAAAGTCAGCTCGTAAACTCTGCACGGTAGAGGTGATGCAAGTTGAGATCTTACACTTAATAGGCACGGAGCCCAGGGACAGGTGCGATATGTTTTATTTTGGAGTACTTTTCCACCACGTGGGACACACCGGTGTCCTGCCTCCCTCAGAAACCTGGGCAGGTAGCCTGGCCTCCTGGGTACTTGTCTGGCCTGGTATACTAGAAAATTCCACTCTCATTCAAGTTAAAGCTGGCTGGCTTTCACCTGCCTCTCCAGAGACTGACCTTCACCTCCCTCTCCTGAGGTTCATTTTCTTGGTGTTCAATAAAGGGGCTCTGTCAGTGATTGAGACAAGGTACAATCTAAAGAGCAGGGAACTTCTCCCAAAGTTTTCAGTCCAGTCAGCTGATGCTGATTTCACGTGCCACGTGAAGAATGGGGTTTTTAATTAGTATTTTGTATATTCATTCTGTTCGAGGTAGACAATTTGACTAGAGAGCTAAACCTAGTCTTATGTATAAAAAAGTCGACATGTGAAGTTTTAAATATATCATTATTGTGTATAGAAGAGAACCCTGAATAATTTCAAACTCATAGAAAAATAACAAAGCGAATATACACTTGTATATCAACCATCTATAGTTAAACATTTTGCCTTGTTTTCTTCAGACTTTTAAAGCCAGTGGCGGATCCTCCCCCTTTTAATTCCCTTTAATCGGATTTCTCTGCTTGTCTCCCCAAGGTTTGTGTGGGGGGCACCACCCTGCAGAACTTGGGGAGGCGCCATTCACAGTCAACCTGTGTGTTCCTAGACAATGGGTGTGGGTTTCCCAAACCCTGTGCAAACGGACACTGGTGTCATTGTACATAACACCAACTTTGTCCCTTCCTTTCTAGTTTTTACATCTCGCTTCTTTCCTTATTGCATTGTCCAGACTTCCAGTATAGTGGAGAAAAGTAGGAGTGATGGTGGGTGTCCTTAATCTCTCTTCCTGAAGTTTCACTATTACATTTGAAATTTGCTGAAAATTTTTGGTAGATAATTCTGGATCTCGCGCTCTTCTATTCTAAATTAGCTAAGAGTTTTTTTTCTTTTTAAAATCAAGAGTGAATGTTGAGCCTTATCAAGATATTTTTCCTTTATCATCTTGTATCATTTTGAGATATAGTGATTTTCCTCTTTTAATATATAATATGATAGATATCACCAATAAAATTTCCAGATGATAGATAATTCTTGCTTTCTTAGAATAAACCCTGCATAGATGCATGGTTTGTTTATTTTCAAAAATTGCTGAATTAGATTTGCTAATTTTAGTTTTTTCTCTTGTTTTCAGTCTATCCTTTTATTATTTTTTAATTGCATTCTAGAAAGAGGACATCATCTGTGTGCTAATATTACTTCAAAAATT
Organism: Macrotus californicus; assembly: GCA_007922815.1. Classification (NCBI taxonomy): domain Eukaryota; kingdom Metazoa; phylum Chordata; class Mammalia; order Chiroptera; family Phyllostomidae; genus Macrotus; species Macrotus californicus. The sequence continues at coordinate 22 of VMDR010003923.1, read as the reverse complement.
TTGAGGGATTTTTCCTCTGTGA
>VMDR010003922.1:0-65932 GCA_007922815.1 Macrotus californicus | reverse complement strand
AGTGGAGATCTAACGAGAGGAGATGGAAAAGTACAGCAATGGCACCATCAGCCTGGGTACATTTTACATTTGAAACAGTACTATATTCCCTGATTTTGATAACTGTGCGATGATTCTCTGTAAAATGTGAACACTAGGGAAGCAGAGTGAAAGTTATATGGAGTCCTCTGTTCTACTTTTGCACGTTTTTGTAGGTCTATAAGTATTGCCAAGTGAAAGATTAGAAACCCGTGCTATATGGTGCAGGACTTTTCAAAGCAGCTAACGGAGACATATAAAAGTCCGGAGTCAGTGTGACTTCATCTCCTTCTAGAATGGTTATCGCGATAACCCTGTGGCCCCAGTCATTATGAATAAAAAGTTAAATGCCCTCCTGGGGACTCAATAACTATTGCCAATGAAAACCTCAAGGTGTCACAATTTAAATCAGTGTAGATTAAAATGACACAAAACATAAACTAAGAAAGAAGCAGTTCGTCAAGAACAACACCGTTTGCCAGATAACCCAGAGACTGAGAAAGAAAAGTTAAATTCATTGTGAACATGCATTTTATTAGCAGTGTTGGAGAGGGAAGTTTGGCCAAAAGTGAAAGGAAATGGATACCTCTGGGCTCCTATACTTTTTACAAGGCCTCTGTGATTCACTTCTGACCAATTTACTTAGTTTAGCCACTCCTTATTTCCCCCTCAATTCACTCATTCTGAACTTGTGTTAATGTTTCCCATCCCTATAACACGGCAATAATGTTTAAAAAATTGCATAAAGTACTTTAACATTTACTTTTTAATTTATATTATTAGTCCTTTATTACCAATACTATTATTTGTTATTATTTGATTTTTAAAATAAAAATCAATAAAATGTATTTGTTCAGATAACAAATACATTTCATTCTATACACTCTTATACAGACATACCATGTTCCTAGGCATTCTTGATTTTCTAATTATTAAAAGTTTATAACTAACACTAAATTCCTATTCTTCTGCCCCAAATTGTGGCCCCAAAAGTCATCTGGGAATAGGAAAAGCAGTGAATGTACAGGTTGGAGAAAAAAAACAAAGTTTTATAACATTTTCCAAACCTTTGACCAGCAGAGGGATTTTTACATTCTTTTTGAAGCACATGTAGGCAATAAATGAATGAATGGGTGAATAAATGAAATTTCAAAAGGCTTGCTCCAAGGAGGCACCAGGGTGGCGGTGGAGGGCAGCTGGAAGAGGAAGGGCTGCCTGAACTGCTTAGTCTGGTCCAGACTTGCAGAAAATTGACAAATGAGAAGATATTTCATCACGAGCGTATGTTTGTGATACAGTCTTTCTTATAAGTCAGCTGGGCAACTGCTCGGCTAGCTGCCTGCTGAGCAGTGCAGCACCAAGGAAGAGACAAGAGTCACACACAGGAGCTAAGCTATTTATTCAGCTTCTATTAAATGCAGGTTCACTCAAAGTAGAGCATCAACATACATTAATATCCTACTCAGTATCTAACAATGGGGGATAATGAACCTAAGTCCCACAGTCTCAGTCTGCAGGTCCAGAAGTCAGCATGGTGGGCTACGCCGTTGTCAGTGTCTTTCAAGGAAGGATCTCCGGAGCCAGGTGGGCAGCAGGGCAGAGGAAATCCTCAGTCCAGCAGGGTAGAGCCTGCGGTGGCATTGGGATGCCAAGGAAGACCAGCGTGGCATGGAGCAGCACTCTGATGTGTGGAGCTCAGCTGTCTCAGCAGTGGTCTGGAACTTGCCCCAGTTATATCTTGAAAGTGATGTGTGCCCCACCCTCCTGGGTCTTTTTGATAAATGTCTTGGCACCCTGATGCCAAGTGGGGAATACGCCCAGGAGCCTATATATGGGTGGTAGATGCTTGTTCTGCTTAACACACCTGCTGGCAAGTGTGGAATTTCCCCAGGAGCCTGTTTATGGGTGGTCTCTCTCTGCAGACATGGCTGTTCTGATCACATGTGCAGATATCTTAGGTGTGTCTCCTTGCCAGATGTGTCTCTTCTGACCACGTGGGCAGATATCTTAGGTGTGCCTCCTTGCCAGATGTGTCTCTTCTGACCACGTGGGCAGATATCTTAGGTGTGTCTCCTTGCCAGATGTGTCTCTTCTGACCACGTGGGCAGATATCTTAGGTGTGTCTCCTTGCCAGATGTGTCTCTTCTGACCACGTGGGCAGATATCTTAGGTGTGTCTCCTTGCCAGATGTGTCTCTTCTGACCACGTGGGCAGATATCTTAGGTGTGCCTCCTTGCCAGATGTGTCTCTTCTGACCACGTGGGCAGATATAGATATCTTAGGTGTGTCTCCTTGCCAGATGTGTCTCTTCTGACTGTAGTTTCCCTCTTGTACCAACGTGTAATGGCTGACCGTCAGCCATCTTGGTTGGCATGAGTGATTGCACTTTGTTTTACGCACTGTACGCTGTCTTGATCAGACCAAATCCGTTTTATTGTCCCACTCTCCACTATATTACAAGACACAGCACAAAAACACTGATCTCCTCAGGCAACATGAGCCAAAGGATGAAATCGTAAGTAGAGAAACTGCCAATCAGCAAAGTATTTGGAAAATTAGTTTCTAGCCATGTGAATATTCTGCTTAACTAACCTTAGTTAGATTTGCATCAACAGTTTTTTTAAAAAAAGTCAACAACATTTAATTCTTATTAAATAAAATTTGGTCTTTGTTTAACTATTTAACAGAACACTGAGATCTAACAACACTTTTGTGTGATTTGTTTCTTCATTTAACAAACATTCATTGAGTACTTACTATATTCCAGGCACAGGATGAACAAAATCACCAAAATGCCTGCCCTTGTGGACTTTCCATTCTCGTGTCAGCGCAGCAGGTATCAGTTATCACAGAGATGCTCAGAGGTGACTTTTCATTCCTTTTACTGCAGGGACTTTAAAGTGTGTTGAAAAGTGGGAGCCTTCTCCCTTTAAAGTAAATAAATAAAACGTTTTGAACATATACATGCAATTTAGTCTATCTCAGCATCAACTGCAACTATTGTTGCCACGCCCTCTGAGATTTCAGAGCTTTTGCTCTGCTTTTTGAGCTCTGAACCTCTAATTCATAGATTTACTAAAACAAGGTGCAGACAGATAAACATTGGGCCCCATTAGTTAATTGCAGATTATTTCAAAGAACCACTGAGCTGTCTCCTGGAATGCTAATGTTTAGGTATAATAAATAACGACAGAAACCCACTGACCTTTGTATTCTTTGACTCAGATTGTTGAATCCCTGGGCATATCTCATTGATTGTTCATGCCTTGGAGTATTAAACTGGGTTAAATTCTATTCTAATACACAAAGTCATGCTTTTTTAACAGAATGCAATTACAAGTTGCACCGAAATAACATTGGTTTCCACCAAAAGAAGAAAATGCTTCATTAAGTTATGTAGAGTTTAGGCGAGCCATGTTTAGACGGTGTCGCTTTGGGATACTAAATATGTCATTTTTAGCAAAAAAAGGAAAAAGGCAGACAACAGTTAGATAAAAGGATAATTAAGAATCACACTTGGTTGCTGAGTTGTTTTGTCATGAAATTAGGCACTCAGATTTCCGTAACTCAGAAGAAAGAAATTTATTTACCACTAAATCAAATTTATTCACCACTAAAAAGCCATTTGCATTTTAAAGTCATGTAAGGGAAAATCTGGTGTCTTTCCAGGGTCTGTGCAACTTAATCCTGAGTCAGGTTCCCCTGATGAGAACACAAATTGACCCTAGATGCCAAAGGGGCAGTGGAGGGAGGAAGAGGAGGAGACGGTGAAGATCACCAAACACTACTCTACCGGAACTTTAAACCAGCCTGCAATTCCCCTTTCACTGTAGCCATTGCAAGTATTTTGTTATGAACAACAGAGAACGGTGCTGCCCAGTTCTTAACCTCCTCAGCCCCCCTTTCTCAGCGGGGTCACTAACGTAAAAGCTACTGCTCACAGGGTGAGTTCTGAAGAGTAAGTAAGGCTTTAGGAAATGCTGACTACTCTAAGTATGTCTTTGACACCCAGTATTGTCTGAACTGTGATGGTCACAGAAATAAAGAAAGTAAAGAAGAAAAATCAGAAGAATGGAAGGTAAGTAAGGAGGAGAAGAGAGAGAGAGGTTGCTTCCTGGTCTGTGTATATTGTAAATTGTAATCTTTCCCCCCCGCCCCAAATGAAGAAAGGAAGTGACTGGCCTGACCAAGCTGGCAATTCCACTACTTTTATAAAAATCATCACCTTAATTTAGGATGCCTAGAACCAAAACCAAGTGTTTCCATGTCATTTTTTAGAAACTCTAACAGTCAATCTATGACACTCCTCATTAGGTTTCTCGACCCTGGTTTTTGTAGCCCATTTTCTTTGGTTTGGATGGATCATTCCACAATCAGGAGATTCCTAATAGACACAATGCCAGACTCTTCTGTTTGATCAAACCGTGATGAGTTAATGACTTCACAAAAATGTACTCTAACCCAAGCCTCCCCGGGCACACAGACTTCTTAACTGAATAATATTTTCATACTTAGAGAAGAATAACAACAACAGAACTTTTAAAATATTGGATTTCCTTCCTTGTCATCCTAGCTGAAAGCTCTTAATTCTCCATAGAGGTTTTAAAGGAAATAAGCAAGTATAAATCACCTGCCTGACTAAACTTAACCTTCATACACTTAGTGGGCTGTAGGGATGGTCTTTTCTGATTAAGATCGTGCATTTCCCCTGCAGGGGCCCGTGAATAATTAGACGGTGGAAGCAAGGCAGAAAGCTGGTCTGCAGGCGTGGCTGGGTGACCTTGAAGAAGCCTTACCTTTTGCTTTCAGATTCTGTATCCCTAAAGTAGGGAGAGTAAACTCCCAGAACCCTTCTGAGAAAGAAGCAGAGAGGTGACTCAGGGCAGAAGCGCAGGCAGGATTTCTGCTAAGGCCGTCAGAAGCAGGAAGTTGAAGATCAAAAGGAGTTGCCTGCTAACACGCTGGAGTCAGGCAGGACTTCCAGTTACTGCTTATCATTGTTAATTGGAAATGTAAGTTGTGAACTCAACAAATATCACACAGGTTTTCAAAATAAGTTATCCACCTTGATTCAAAATAGGGAAAAAATGAGTTCTTATGTCTATACTGCCTAAAAACAAGTTTTCTCAAACAACACTACTAAAATTTGGGCTATAATTCCTTGTTGGAAGTACTGTCTTGTAATATGTTTAACAGCATCTCCGTAAACCCATCTGCCCGCCAGATGCTAACACCCACTCCCTAGCCACCACAACCAAGAATGTCTCCATACAATGGGAAGTGTCCCCTGGAGGGCAAAATCACCCCTGATTGAAACTACTTATTTTGTTTTTGTTTTACAGATAAGGAGCCATTTAGAATACTTTAATATTTGTGTGAAACTCTCAGGTCAAATTTCCGATGTTTTGACTAGCCCATGGAGGCATCTAAAGGTTCTCATGTAAGGGCCTATCGCTTTAAAAGAGCCTTCTAAACATCTGGGAATATGGTAGGTGAACTAGGCTTGAATGTTTGGAGAGGCAACACTAGTCCTTGAACAGAGATCATGTATTTCCTATGTACGCTACGTACCAGCTCCTGGCATGGTGTTAGCACATGGTATGTTCTCAGTAAGTACTTGGATGCATGGATGCATGGATGGATGGATGGATGAAAAAGTAAAATAATATGGAAATCTACCTAGGGAGATACAGATTTATCTTTGGGGGGGGGGGGTGTCTAGGTACATACCAGGTCTCTTTTACCTGCATCAATTTACTGCAAAGAGCATCCTAGTGATCCAGGAGAGTTAATGTGTCTGACTCCAAAAGAAAATTCCACCAATCTTCTGAGTGGTACTTAAATGACCAGGAACCACTGTGATACTTTGGGCTTCTCATCCATCCTGCAATAAAGAATGCTGCCACGGCTGGGTTGAGAGTTAAATCGGCCATGGCTCTTGTCTTGAGAAGCAGTGCATACCAATAGGCACATGAATGCACCAAGGTGTAAAAGTCTCTTCTACAATCTGCATGACTCTGTTTCTTCTCTCTATTTGGGAACAAAGAGCCTAAGGTGGGCCAGCTGTAGGTGTGATAAAATGCAAGCTTCTCCAGCAAAGCTCTCACTCAGCTCAGGCTGCACTGAGGTTCCAGGGCTGCCTGAGGTCTATAAACGCAAATTCCTTTTCCACAGCAGTAATTTAATCTGCCATAGTCTATTGTGGTTGGCCAAGTTTGCCTAAATTACCCCTTCTGTGACGCTGAAACTTGACCTTGTGGATTTGTTTTTGGAAATTTCTTTTTGTAGTCTGAGATCAGTTGGTTTCCAATTTGAAGATATCATCTTTATACTATATAAATAAACAAACTTCCGAGAAAATACCTCCAGTCTCAGTGGGCTCGGACTTTTCCATAATAACAAAGTTGAAGTCTGTGGGGGGGCTAGGGATAGGCCGTTCCTGATGTTTCGATTTTGTGGAAGGTGTTTTTATTGCTACAAAAGTAAGTAGAATATCCCCACTGGTCCCAATTACCATGGCCCCTTCATTAATAGATCCTGCCAACATTCCCTCCGTTCTGTGAGGAAAAGCCATTCACATGAGGACTGTTCGGCTTCCACAGACAAATGTCTCATAGGGGCCTTCTGCTTCCTGGAAATCACTCTCTAACTCAGGGAAGAGATCACTTATGATTATTTTCAATGGCACCCTGTGCTCAGCAGGCCAAGCCAAGAAGAGGACTTAATCATCCCTTTCAGGGACCAAAATTGAGTAGCGAGGCAGAGATGGCAAAAAAAGGAAGTGTTTAGAGCATTGGGAATGTGAAAAAAAAGATCATTTAACCATCTAATAGTGTTGCCTTCTGCCTCGGTGCAAAAGGCCAGATCTGCATGACCCAGCTGGGTCTCTAGTTCTCTCTGTGCATTGTGCCCCGAAGCTCAACGATGACTAAGACCAGAACAGTCCCTGATCCTCGAAGATTTAAAATGCAGATGTGCAGTGAGGGAGAAATAAGAATTATGCATAAATGACAACACAGCAGGCAGAGTCTAGTGGCACAAATGCCCAAAGAGCTCTAAGATCCAGTGATGAGAAAACATGTGCACTTTGGGGGGTGAAGAATGGCTTCGTGGCATGTGAAATGCATCTTGAACAATAGACTGGACTTGCACAGGAAGCAATGAATGTATGTGTGGGGGAGGGAGGACTGTGTTTCATGTGATACAGAAAATGAGCAAAGCACAAATGTGGAAAGTGCTCCAGAGTAGGAAAAAGAACAGGAAGAAGTCATTTCTTACTGGGAAGGTGCATCATTCAGGGTCCATTTAAGAGAAAAATCACATCAGCTATCTTGACAAAGAGAAGTTCATGTAACGGGGAGAAAAATTGGGACAACTGTAATTGAACAATAAAAAACAAGTTAATGTAAAGAACAGTTAACTAACATAAAATTCTGGACTAGGCAGTGAGAAGACAGTATTAGGCTGCTGAGCCTTATTGAAACCTGAGGCACAGGGAAAAATTGTGTGCCCTTACCTGTATGATGTATGTATTTTTTTAAATGGTGGATTTGTCTAAAACATTAAAGTAGTTGAAAAAAATGTTGGAAAACTGGAAAGTAGGTATATTAACATTTACAGGGTTATTTTAAATTTAAATAATTTATTATAACCAAAACTTAATTTACTATAATTGTACATCAGCTTAAGCTAATACAAAATTATTCAAGATTATCCCCTGAACAGGAGAAATGGTCAAATAGGGCCAATTCTCTCAATCGAAAATGAAATAAGCAAAAAAGTAGATTTTGAAAATATTTTTATGAGTTCATTTCTATTAGAGCCAGCAGAGCTTTTTGTTTGTTTGGGCGGGGGGTGGGGGGGTTGGTTTATTTATTTACTTATTTTGCCTCAGATTCTGGTGTGGATCAACATGGTCTCCAAAATGTTGATATTTTGCTCATCATGGTTTGTTGCATTTAAGTTTGGTTTTTAAAAATATTGTATTAGAATCTAATGTATCTGAATTCCTGAGAATTTTGGTGCGCCCTGGAATTTTGTGTCTGAGGCGAAGCCTCACCAAACCCTATTCCCTGCCCTATGAAAAGATACCAGGAGAACTCTCAGTTATCACTGCTGAGACAAAGTGTTGCTGGCTCGTAGGAACAGACAGCCAGAGGGCAGCACCCAGAAAACAAACGGGAGGGAGCAGTCCTTTCTTCTGTCTCCAGCCCCGCAGTGTCCCTCTACCGCCCCCTAAAGGCAGAGTCTAACAGGGATCCTGCAGGCAAGGCAGCAGTGCAGGGTGCAGACTCCTGGACTCGGCATCACCAAGTCAATTACAGAAGGGTAAGTTCATAGCTAACTTAGTAACTGACACATAGGTGAACTCCCCTAGTTGGACCTTGAAGGATAAATAGGATAACAATAATCACTTTTCAGCCCTGTGCTGAGCTCTTAACAACATCACAGAGTTAATCCAGGAAAGTGTCCTAAAGTCAAACCCATTTCGGGCTTGCCCCAAAGCCATGGCCTTCACCACTGTGGCATAGTGAAGAAGGAGAGGACATTTCAGGCAGAGCAAACAGAATAGAGCAAGACAAAGATAAAACATAGTGTATGATGGAAACAAGCGGTCAGTGTTAATTCCATAAGTAGTGTTACATACCAATATAACATTAATATAACCATACTAGTTATATTAGTGTTAATATAACTAACATTATCTAACATCTATTATGTGCCTAGCATTTTACTACTGTATAGAAATTTATTTTATTTTTCATTTTTAGGTTCTTTTTTTATTCCCATTTTGCACATGGGGAAATTAAATCATAGAGTATTAGTTAAGTTTGCCCAGGGTTACTCAGCTCATAGATGAAACAACCAGAATACAAACACAGACACTCGACCCAAGAGCTCTTCCTCTTAGTCACTAGCCACTCTACCTCCCATAGAAAGGAAAATAAACATAAGCTGGAAAACATGGAAGAATTTGATCATGGAGGCCATCCTCGGGTGCATGGACTTTATTCTCTATAGGAAAGGGGTCTGCCAAAGCATCTTAAACAGCATCGGTTTTGTATTTTGGATGAATCACATTGGTCTGAGTCCAATTTAAAGGATGGATTTTAAATATACAAATAGGAACTGGAGAAACCAGTTAGGAAGCTGTTGGAAAGATTCAATGAGCAATGGAGCAGAGTACTGGCAGTAAAAGCTGAGAACAGGAAACATGTTTAAGAGACGACAGATATTTACGGCACTGATGACTGAATGTGGGTGATGAAGGGCAGAAAAGAATAATAAACTACCAAGCATTCTTTGGGTGGTCAGTAGATGTGCGTGCCATCCACTGATAGAAATATCAGAAAAGGAACAGCTAGTAGTGCAGTAGGTTAGTTGCTTTCTTTCCCCATTTGAGTTATCTGGAGATTTGAGCATATGTAGAAGTGGAAGGCAAACCAAGTCCATATTTTCTTGGCTATTGAGTGCCAGCTAAGGAATCTTAACTCGATTTTACTGGAAATAAAAATTCAAGCCTGACTAGAACCATGAAGGGTCTGACATTTTACTGTAGTTTTCAGCCAACAAGTTATCCTGCCACAATTTCATAGATGTGGACAGGAGACACAAGACTCCTGTGTCAGAGACAAAGGACTCTGTTTCTCACGGCATTTGTACCACTTCCCCAAGACCCAAGTCACATAGGACAATGTGAAGAGGGCCAGACAACACCTATATAAGCAACAGAGTGTATTAAAGAACCCAAAGCATAGGGAACCCATGTGTTTTACAACAAACATTAAGCAAACTTGCTTCTTTGCTCCACAGGGAGATACTAGCTTTATCTTTCAAAGCTAAGCAAATCTTCGCTTCGCTCTGGAGGGAGACACTATCTCTAGCTTCCAAGCCAAACATCCTAGACAAGAAAGACCAGAACAAAGACAGCTCTGCTCACAAGGCATGCAGAAATGTGAGACACCTATGGAGATGTGTTTTTCAACAATTACCGGTAACTATATTTTTATCATTTCCAAGTGACTTTATAGAAATCTTGGCTTTGGTTTGGCAAGCACATGACATAAAAATAAGGAGAAATAATTAAAGTGGATCAACAAATAGAATGTGTAGTACTAGCTAACATAAACTAGATAAATAAACTCACTGGCAAGTAGAGGGGCAATCACAAATGCAGATTCTAGCAAACCAGCTCTGCAGTGCTTTGGGAAATGAGACACAGGGGGCCAAGAACAGACTGCAAAACAGATGCCACTTATCTCCAGAAGAAAGAACAAAAGAATTTAGGGGTGATTCATTTGCTTTTTGGGACTGACATTTGCAGTTCCGTCTGCACCAGGAGAATATACCAGAAATTGGAGACCAGTGATTCATATCCTGGCTGCAAAGATACTACATTAAGTTGGGGATTAGAATGGATTTTAATGAGAGATAATAATCTCATTTTCTATTCACACTAGACTGACTAAAAGAGTCTTTACATACATCATCTTATATGCTTTCAATCAGCTGGAGATCAATATAATAAAAGAATACAAGAGGTTCACAGGGAGCTGAGAGAGAAAGTTTGCCCCCTCTTTTCTGCTGGAAAAAGCCACAAACTTTTGCTGAGACTGATGTCGCTAGGCAACCACTAACTTCTTCTATAGGCTTTGGAACTAGATATCCTTGCTCTCTAATAGAAATAAATATCAGAATGAAGGCACAGTACAGAGAAAAAATGATTTGCTGGTTAATGGTGGCGCACTTGCCTACACCATGAGGGTCATTGGTCATTGGGTTAGCTCCAAAGAAAATCATGGGTCCAAGGAAGAGCTTATGCATGCCAAATTTTGGACATTTTTAAAAAAAACTTATGTACACAGCTGCAAAATTTGATTTGCTTTTCAGAAATCATCAATCAAGCTAACATAATTACAGCATGGCCCCTGGAGAAACCTGTGTGACAATGCTGAAGTAATATAAGATAAAAGAGTTCAGCTACCTCTTAGTCGGCCCAAGTTTTCTTATTACAGTAGAGAAGAATAGGGAGAGAAAGAAAACAAAAGGTCAAGGCCCTCTGGGCCTTGGATTATTTAAGAAAATAAGAAGAAGAGTGAATATTAAAGCAACTCAAAACTCTATCCACAAATATTAAATTCAGCCCAGTTACATGTTTTTTTTTCTCCTAGTATATCCAGAAGCACATACACAGGCAAAGAAAAAAGGGATGGTTTTCTGTGGCTGCGGATTTATGAAATTGGTAATACTAAATGGAGAGAGGGATGTCATTTGTGTATGGGTTGAAAGGAGTAATTATAATTATGAACTCAAACATCCAAGCTGAGTAAGAAGGTCAAACCAGGAAGTGATAGAAAGAGACAGAGTCGGTGAATTGAATCCTTATGGTATATAGCAAAACTGAGCACAATTCTTTGCCTCTCCTTCTATCAAGAGGTGGAATTCATTTCCAAACTCTGTAATCTCTACTAGCATCAGGACTTGCTTTGATTCACAGAGTACAGCAGAAGACATGTGCAAGGTCCAAACCTAGACCTCAAGAGCCTTGAATGCTTTTCTTCAGTTGATTTTGGAACTCTTAAAATTACACATACAGAAGCCCAAGCTGGCCTGCGAAGAAGCCACGTGGAGAGACTTCAGTCATTCCAGCACTCCCAGTTAACCCAGTTGAGACTGTCATAAGCCAGACAGTCTAGCCACCCCAACTGCTGACCACAAATGCTTGGGAAAGCATACATAGCCAGGAGATCAGCTGAGCCGGGCCAAGAATTGAAGAACTCTCCAGATGAGCCCAGTGTAGATTGTCAACATAGAGAATCATGAGCTAGATACATGGATTCTTGTTTTAAGCCGCTAGGTTTTGGAAGAGTCAGTTATGTAGCAAAAGCTAACTTTCAGATCCTAATGAGAGAACAGCATTGTTCCCATGGGGTGTTCTAAGCAAGTGAGCTATAACACTCGGGAGTTGTGTGGGAGAACAGGATGTAAACTTGCAGTGTCCACAGTAAAGTCTCTGTTGAAGACAGAGTCCAGACCATTTCCATTCTTGGCCGTGTGGCTCAGAGACAGTAGATGGAAAAGTCTTTGGGAGTGGGGAGATTAAAAACATTTAGAAGTTAGAGTGATTCATGGCATATTGACATCAGCAAGCATGATGATAAGAGTAGGAATAAAGAAGTTTGGGTGTCAAGGGCAAAAAAAAAAAATAGTGAATAATCAAAGTGACAGTAAGGTGGGGGCAGATGGTGGAAAAGCCAGATGCCACGGGCTGAAGCGGAGGGGGGGATTTATAAATGGCAGTGGACTGGTGGTCTCTGATTAGCACTGGAAGGTCAGAGAACAATCACTGACTTAGACACTGACTAGCCTGCGGTTTGGGGTGGGGAAAAATGAATAGCCTGTGCCTGAGAGGGATGCAGACAAAGCCATACCCTCAGAGGACACAGCTTATGTTAGAGAGAGGAAATCAAGGCTATGAAAAAGATTATAATGAGATGAAAGAGATGAGAACTGGGCATGAAAGTCTCACTCAGCTGCAGAGGGAACCAACCCCTGATGCTTGAGGAGGCGACAAGTGCAGGGTTATGCCACATGTTCCCAGGGCTGGCCCTGGGATCCCAGAGAAGTGTGGGTATCATCTGTGACTGCACAGCTATGGGGACCAGACTGCACGATGAAAATGCGAGGTCAAGAGCTCGCTGGAGTAGAGATGGGGCCACAGGAGGAAAAGGACTGTCCGCTGTGTTTCAGAGATGGGACCTATGAGCCAACTGAAAACAAGAGTATAGAGGTGGGCTTCAGGACAAAGTCACCCACAACAGTTCTAGAAGCTTAGTGTAAAAAAAAAAAATACAAATTTGGAGAATGAAATGAGAAAATATGTCACATAAATGAGACTCTTATTCAAAGAAAGATTGAGAAGTAGGTCAAGAGAACTCCCTGCAGGAACTCAGTCTATACAGCACACTAAAATGTGATTGGGAGAATGAGAACCTTACCAGACACAAGCTGAGATGAAGAATAAGGTACTTATTTGACCTCTCAGAGGATGTGCCATGTGGTGGGGAAGAATTCTTCAAGGAGCTACTGTTGGAGGGTTTAGGGGTGAGGCAAGGCCCCCAAACCACCTTCTAAGGTGAGTAGGTGTGGTTATCGGCACTGTTTACTTAGTGATGTGGGTACACAAGTTTGGGGCCAAAGCTGAGCTGCTCGAAGGAATAGTAAAGACACTGAGCATGGATGCCCCTGTTCCCTCTCCTTTTCTTTTCCCTTCACAGCACTTGGCCTTCCCTCTGACCTATGTAGGAAAATATTTAAAGAATATTTGAAAGGGTGCCAGACTTATTATTCTGCCTGTAATACCCACATCCCCATCTGGCTCTGGCTTGTGGTAGCTTATTTCCACAGCCCAGTGACATTTCTAAGTCCATTAAGAAGCTACTGTAAACACTGAGCTGAGTAAACTCTGAAGAGTTACATCTTCCCCAGCTCTTTACAGTCTAAAACAGAGGTCATCAGTGCACCGCACTCAGGGGATGTTACAAAATGACTCTTTGGGGAAACATACTTCAATTTCCAATCTGTAAAACAGAAGTAAATCTCTGAGATGATGATCAGGGGGGTTGGGTTTTTTTTTCAGGTTTTATTTATTTATTTTCAGAGAGAGAGGAAGGGGCGGAGAAAGAGAGGGAGAGAAACATCAGTGTGAGAGAGAAAAATGTCAATTGGCTGCCTCTTGCATGCCCCCAACCAAGGACCTGGCCTGCAACCCATGTATATGCCCTGCCTGGGAATCGAACTAGTGACCTTTTGGTTCACAGGCCAGCATTCAATCCACTGAGCCACACCAGTCAGGGAAACAATCAGGTTTTAATTTTGATGTTTCACCTGATAGTCAAGGTCTGGGTTGGTGCAAAAAAATCCCTCCTTCTCTGTCCTCTGAGTGCCAAAAAGATTTTTTTGTGTGGTTATGTACTTCTGTTTGGCCCACCATCCAACTAGTACACCATTTATAGACTGTTCCCTCCATCAGAATGCAAGCTGTGTGGGGACAGAGATCACTGAAGCATCCCCCCAAACTACACCAGTGTTGCCTGGCATTTAAATGGTCCTCAATAAATATTTGTTGAATGAATGAGTAAAAACACAAATGAATAACATATCGAGCAAGTTTTTGAGGATCTTTATCTGTATGACACCTCACAAACATATTTAGTGAAGACACTGAGATGACATAAATCCAGTTCTGTTTAGCACTGTGACTACTAACATAGAAATCACTCAGCTTTTGATATTGTCCTGAGTACTATCTTCAACAATACCGTCATCAACAACAAGCCGGGCACTGAGTTAAGCACTTCACAGTCATTGTAGTTTATCCCATCCCTAACCCTTTAGAGAACATTGCGCGGCAGCTAGTCATGGGATGAGCACAGAACCTTCCTCCTGCTCAACTGTGAGCTCCCCAAGAGAAGAGGCTGTAGTCTGTTCATCCTCGTGGCAACTTGCAGAGTGGGTCTCCTGCTGAAATCTGCAAACCCAAGAGGTCGTCTGGATGTCCCTGAGGGACCCCCACAAGGAAGGAGAGCATTGGAACACACTGAGCCCCTTTCTCTGACCTCAGTTATTTGTTTTCCTATTGAGTTTCTACACCATTTTCACTGAAGAAAGAATTCTAGAATCTGTCAAGGCCCTAACACTAAATGCTGTTAAATTAAGACTAATTAGAAGCAGAGGACAGCCCCTAGATATGAGTAATATGAAAGGAACTAGTAATCTTCACACATTGATCATTTGGGTTACTTATGTGAATAAATCTAAAAGTTGAGTGTTACCTTCCCACATAAAAGGCAGCAGAATCATGTGGTACAGATGGTGGAGAGAAGGCAGGCCTACCTCAACCACCTCTGTGAGGCTACCCGCTACCCTGGACAACAAAAGGGGAACACAAAAATGATAAAAATGAAGCCCATCCCCAAGCACACTTAAGCTTGCTTATATAATTGAGACAAAATAGACCTTAAAAGGGAGTGCAAATTTAGTGTCTCCTTAAGAGTTTAGAGCAGGGGCATGAGCAAATATGATAGAATAATGAGAAAGCACACTTTCTCCAGAGCAATTACCTAAAAACTTAGCTCCATTTGCATTTCCCAGGAACATTTGACAGACAAACCTTGAGAGGCAGTTTTTCCCCAGAGAGTTATCGGGTGGCAGAAGGGGAATGTGGAGGAGAAATTGAAGAACGAGTGCCAGGAGACAGAGTTATCAAGGCGTAGGAGGTGCTAAATGGAAGAAGCAGGGAGGAATCCACAAAAATTATATCAAAAATTCAAAAACATTGATGCCATATACAGCAGGTGATTAACCAAATGCTGAATCACCCATAAACCCAAACCCCTCTCTACCAAACCCCTGGGTCAGGGAAACTGAAACACAAATTGCTCACTCTTGACCAGGAAGACACAACCTACCCCTGAAAAGTAACAGTAACATTGGATTAATTTGTCCCCTAGTAGGCCAAACATTGATTCCAATAGATGGGTCCTTGCCAAGGAGGACCTGACCCAAAAAGCTTGAGTCACTGTGCTGAGATGCATTAACTTTCAAGAAACACCTCCAGCATAAGGAAGGACACCAAAATGCACAAGATGCAGAATGAATAAGACGGCCATCTTTTATGCCAGTCTGAGCAACTCAATCAAAGCCGGAGTTAAGACTTCTGGCCAAGATGGAGGCATAAGTAGATATTTTGCTTCCTCGCACAACCAAAAGAACAACAACCAATTTAAAAACAAAAACCAACCAGAACCGCCAAAAAATTTAACTGTATGGAAATCCGACAACCAATGAGTTAAAGAAATATTCATCCAGACTGGTAGGAGGGGTGGAGATGGGCACTGAGGGCAGATAGGACACATGGCAAGGCAGCATACCAGTCAGGCGAGGTGACAGCTGGAGGACCAGGCAGTCCCACGTTCAGCTGCAGATAAACTGGGAGGAACAACTGAAGAGCAAGACAGACTACCTAACCCAGGACTCCAGCATGGGAAATTAAAGCCTCAAAACCTCTGGCTGTAAAAACCTGCGGGGATTGTGGCAGTGGGAGAAACTCCCAGACACAGGACAATTTGTTGCAAGACCCATGGGGTCCTAGAATGCACACAACTCCACCTACCAGGGAATCAGCACCATAAGGGCAAAATTTGCTTGTGTGTAGTGGGGGAAATGACTGAAAGCCAGCCAAGAGCTGAGTAAGTGGCATTGTTCCCTTTTACACCACTCCCCCAAATACAGCACCACAAGGCAGCAACATGGGTTACCCAGCCCTGGTGAATACTGAAGCCTCAGCCCCTTACTACATAAGTAACAGGCATGCCGAGACAAAAAAAAAAAAAATATGGCCCAAATGAAAGAACATATAAAAACTCCAATAATAGAACTAAGCGATGAAGAGATAGCCAACCTATCAGAAGCACAGTTCAAAACTCCGGTAATCAGGATGATCACAGAAATGATTGAGTACAGTCACAAAATAAAGGAAAAAGTGAAGGCTATGAAAAGTAAAATAAATAAAAATATACAGGGAACCAGTAGTGAAGGGAAGGAAATCAAGACTCAAATCAATAATTTGGACCAGAAGGAAGAAATAAACATTCAACCAGAATAAAAAGAAGAAACAAGAATTCAAAAAACTGAGGAGAGGCTTAGGAACCTCTGGGACAACCTTAGACATTCCAACATCCAAATCATGGAGGTGCCAGAAGGAGAAGAGGAACAGCAAGAAATGGAAAACTTATTTGAAAAAATAATGAAGGAGAACTTCCCCAATCCGGCAAAGGAAATAGACTTCCAGGGAGTCCAGGAAGCTCAGAGAGTTCCAAAGAAGTTGGACCCAAGAAAGCACACACGAAGGCACAGCATAATTACGTTATCAAAGATTAAAGATAAAAAAGAATCTTAAAAGCAGCAAGAGAAAAAGAGACAGTTACCTACGAAGGAGTTCCCATAAGTCTATAAGCTGATTTCTCAAAAGAAATCTTGCAGGCAAGAAGGAGCTGGAAAGAAGTACTCCAAGTCATGAAAAGCAAGGACCTACATTCAAGTTACTCTATCCAGCAAAGCTATCATTTAGAGTGGAAGGGCTGATAAAGTGCCTCCCAGAGAAGGTCATGTTAAAAGAGTTCATCATCACCAAGCCCTTATTCTATGAAATGTTAAAGGGACTTATCTAAGAAAAAGAAGAAGATTAAAAATATGAATAGTAAAATGACAACAAACTCACAACTATCAACAACTGAAACTAAAAAAACAAAAACAAATTAAGCAAACATTTGGAACAGGAACAGAATCACAGAAATGGAGATCACACAGAGGGTTATCAGCAGGGTAGGGAAGGAGGGAGAATGGGGGAAAAGGTACAGGGAATAAGAAGCATAAATGGTAGGTACAAAGTAGACAGGGGGAGGTTAAAATAATAAAGGAAATGGAGAAGCCAAAGAACTTACATGTATAACCCATGGACATGAACTAAAGGGGGAAGCAGGGAATGCTGGTAGGCAGGGGGTACAAGGTGGAGGATAGAAGGGAGAAAAAAATGAGACAACTCTAACAGCATAATCAATAAAATATACTTTGAAAAGAGCTGGAGTTAAAATTCATTCATTTAATTCATTCAATTCATTAAGTTAGAAACTGAGATAAATACTACAGATGCAAAGATGAATGACATGGTCTAGGTGCTCAAGGACCCTATTTGGAAAGGCATTTGGCTGGTACTATGACAGAGAGTTGAGCAGGAGATGCGCAGTGGGTCCCTGCAGTCAGAGAGACCCAGGTCCAAGTTCTAAGTCTACCAGTTCCCAGCTGTACACACCTTGCTAAATTCTCCCTTTGCCTCACTGTGGAAAGGGATTGTTCCTCCTTCGCAGGGCTGTTTTCAAGACTTTTGTGCTAATATATAGAAGGTTCTCAGCATTGACCTGAAAGCATTGTAATTTCTAAAAAATAAAAAGTGGCATTTTATTCTTTACTATTATGTAGAGTATGTTGAGAACACAGAAAATGGTCATGTAGGTGGTTTTTCTTTCTCTCTTGGAAGATCCTGTTCTTAGTCTATAGTTAACAGCTGCCAAGATACACACAGTAAAAAGGGGCTGAACTACCTCCATGGATCTGAACAACAAATACCCAGTGTCCATGGCTAATGACAGTGCCACAGCGTAAAACAACACCACCCAGGGTTACGCCAGAATAATAGGCCAACAGTCACTGCGTGGGTCCTTTCTCACAAGTCTCTGATGTATGTTAACCCATCTTTTGCCACATTGTCCAATTGTATCCTAACTCTGGAGCTCAAGGAACCTACAATTGAATTCTGTTTAAAATAAGGCTGTTCTCTTCCTTTGCCACATCAAAGTGTGGAGGAAACTTCCCACAGGAAAGGCTTCAAAAATACCCTCATTTCAAATCGCTCCAATAGAGGCAAGAGAGGGTCTCAATGAGCAACTGTAATGAACAGCAGCCTCTGGACATACTGTCAAAAATGTCATCCTCTGATGGCACCTACCCCTGTTCACTCTCAGTTCATTATTTCTCAGTCTCTGATGGTGACAGAATTGAATTTCAAGAGCTCTCTGAACGAGTCATGTGGGCAAGGAATAAGTAATGACATCCCAAGGCACAATGGCTCTCTCAGGAGCGGCTAACTGGGCTCAGAAGCAAGTGAAAGGACCCCTGGACTGCATGAGAGAAGCAGGCGCTGTTGGAGCCCGCCATGCTCTGCTGTGTGCCTTGGGCAAGTCCCCCTTTGTTTTGTCTCTAGGTTGTGCTCCTTACAGAATGGAACCATGTCCAACGGCCTTCTCCCCTCCTCCCGGGGGATGTTGTGTCTGTTGGTTGTATGGTTCCAAAGGCTAACTCAAACTAAAAAGGGCAAGTTGTTGGTAACATTCATTTGGAAAGTGAGAAGCTCAAATAATTTGTCGGCATCTCTCTGAGTTGCTTAGGTCTGCCTGTCACTTCATGGTTATTCCATCCATTCCATCCTCTCTTTAAAGGACTGCTTTCTTTGCACGCACAAGCCAAGGTCGATTTATCAAAAAGTTAATGAAGCTTAAGGATCTCTCACTGCAGGGCCTCTCCCAAATAAGTATTCTATTTCACACTCCGTTGTGTGTGTGTGTGAAGAGAATTCTGGATCTGCTCCTGCACATGAAGCATGTGCTGCCATAGCTTACCCATTTCATGGTTCATGCACCTTTCACTTATGCTACACAGCCCCAAATTTAAATGGCCTCCGTCCCTGGAACCTAAAAGAAGCTAGCTAGAAGTGTTTTTGTTTTTGTTTATTTTTTAAACAAATGGATTTTATTTTTTAGAGTTGTTTTAGGTTTACAGAGAAATTGGGCAAAAAGTACTGAGAGTTTCCATACCCCCTTTCCTCCCACACATGGTTCCCTGTATTTTGAACACCTCGTACTGGTGTGGTCCGTTTGTTACAATTGAACCAAAATTGATATGCTATTATTAACTGATAGCCATAGTTTGTATGAGGGCCCACTCCTTGTGTTGGACAGACAGAGTTTTTGAGTGTCAGTTCCAAGTTCCTAGATGAGAAAATCTAATGGACTTCATTGCACAGGTACTCACCACACACAGGGGTGAGGCAGGGGCCTGCCGCCCACTCAGCAGGGCTGAGAACAGGTTCTGTGAGGTGGGAGCGTGGCCTTGGCTGTAAGGGAGAGTATTACACACGTAAAGGATGTTAACGCCGCACTGCAGTCTCCTGCAACGCACTTGAAAAAATTTTTTCTCCCACTCTCCATTTCTGTCTGAGCAGGTCAAAATGATTTCTAAGAATTAATCCTATTTTTGCTTGATGTCCTTCTTAATATTCTGAGATTTGCTACTTAAAATCAAAGGTTGACCAGCCAAAGGAAAAGACTAGTACAATTCTCTGGTCAGGGTTAGGGGGGATGGTGGAGAAAACAAAGCACAAACTGAGCCCAGTTCGAGATTCGGGTCGTCTCTCACTCCACCCAGAACCAGAACGACTCAATAAAATGTATTTACTCAGCAGGACAGTCCCAGACAGTCTCCTACCTTTCTGATCAGAAGAGGACACAACACTGACTTTGGGGGCATGTCTGCATCCTGTGTAGAGTGAAGAGTAGCCCCCCAAAGGCGTCTACGTCCTAATCCCTAGAATCAGAGGGCATGTTAATAAGTGTGGCAAGGGGAGCTTAAGGTTGCAGATAGAATTAAGGCTGCTAATCAGCTGGCCTTAAAATAAGGTTATCCTGGGTTACCCAGGTGAGTCCAGTGAATCACAAAAGTCTTTAAAAGTGGAAGAAAGAGGCAAAAGAAATCCGTGTCAGAGGGCTGAGACATGGGCAAGACTTGACTAGCCATTGCTGGCTTTAAAAATGGAAGGAGGCCATGAGCCCAGGAATTCAGGCAGTCTCCAGAAGCTGGAGAAGACAAGAAAACAGACTCTTGTCTAGAACCCTCCAGAAAAAAAACCCAGCCATTCCAACACTCTGACTTGAGCTCAGTGAGACCCACATCAGACTTTTCACCTCCAGAACTATAAAATAATAAATCTGTGCTGTTTTAATTCACCAAATGTGTGGTATTTTGTTATAGCAGCAAAAGGAAACTAATATAGTCCCCAACACGCTGCTATTCCTATAGTCGGTTTATCCAGGGAGTTGAAGAAATAAGACCCCAGAGAGCAGGGACACTTTAATGCCTAGATCCCCTGTCAGTTCCACAGTTTCCAGTGCATTGCTCCCCACACACAAAACCCTCAGGAAATACAAACTGAGTCCTAACTCCCATGTAAATGCAGCTCAGCATAGAATGAGAATGTGGAAAACACTAGCTCTATTGCTTACCAATTTTCTCTGCTTTCCATAATGTTTTAGTTGGCATTTCTGAACACTGATATAAAGGGGAAAGACTGATATTGGAAATTCTCCTTTCAAGACACAGCTCGCCCATTCTGCCTGTGTTTTTGGAATTTAGCAGACTGAATTATTTATGACAGCTGGTACAATGAAAATTATTAGTTCTAGCCAGCTCCAGAATATTCAAGTCCCTAGTGAGAGAAATTCAATTCAGCAAAGAGCTCTGTCTGCTGTGACATCTTTGAGCTTAGGGAAAATAATAGCACAGATGTACAATAATACCAGAATTTTTTAAATTATAAAACAAAATGAAGCCAAAGGAAACATAATAAAATACATGACTCTCAGAGCCACATCATTCTAATTTTAAGAAAGGAGAAAAATTGATTTACTTATTTTTAAAGACTTTCATACTCTGAATGCTATTCATCATGTAAGTCACAAAATAAAAGGCCAAGATTGGGAAATTTTCCTGAAATAAGGTCTACAAAATCTGAAGAGTCCCAGGTACCATGGTGGGGGAGGGGTGGGGTCATCAGGAAAAAGCGTTCGTAACCTCAGTGCATACTCAGGGGCAGTCTGAGAGTGGGATGTGCTGATTAAGAAGATGCTACTCTCCCAGGGGGCAGTGCACTAAAACTCACTGCTGTTTGGACTGATTTTCAGCGGTTTGTGGAATTTGAAAAGCTGTTTGCATGGGGCTCCCTAGTTTCCAGGACAGACTTACCCAATTTTGAAGCGAAGGGAGAGTGTTGTTGGTGTTAGACAGAGTAAGCAAACCTGTTCCCCACTAGCCAACATTTCTGGATGTAAGAAATCTGTGGGATTTTTAATTTTCCAAGAGAGGTCCCAGCTTTGACCAAAGCTTGAATACTCAAAAGTCATGACGTGTTACTCGACATACAAAGTGTACTCCTTGCACACTGAGGGTGGACTCTCCTGCCCAGCTCATCTACTTACACATTTCTCAATAACCTTCTGTTGTTGGTTGAATTGAGTCACCCCAAAAGACCCCTATGTTGAAGTCCTAACCTCTGGTACAAGTGGATACGAGTTTGCAAATAGGATCTTCGGGGATATAACCAAATTATAGTGAAGTCATACTGGATTGGGATGGGCCCTAATTCTGAGGACTGGTCTCCTCGTAAGAATGTGAGGACCCAGGGACACAGAGACACACAGGAAAAGACCCCAAGATGCTGGAGCCAGTGATCCAGTTGCCAACCAAGAAACACCACGGATTGTTGGCAAGCATCAGAAGCTAGGAGAGAGGCAGGGAGCAGACTCTTCTTCCGAGCCTCCAGAAAGCACCAACCTTGCTAAGCCCTTGATTTCAGCATTCTGATCGTTATACCTTGTAAGAGAATATATTTCTGTTGTTTTAAAGCCATCCCAGTTTGTGATAATTTGTTACAGCCGTCATAGGAAATGAATACACTTCCAACTGGGGATTACTTCAAAATTTGTTTAAAGTCAGTTTCTGGTCATTCCCAGCAAAACCCTCAGAAGGAATTATTACTGTTATTACTCTCAGTGAAAGTAGAGCTCTCTTATGTAATTGCTGACAAACCAGTAAAATCATGAATATGTACTCTGTTCTTATGCCAGCACACACAGGGTGTGGTTGTTGGAACCCAAAGAAAAAAGCATGGGCCGACCATGGAGACTGATTTTTGCCACACCCTCAAGTCCTCTTCCCTCAGGTCACCACACATTACACGCACAATATAATACACGAGACATTACCTAGAGACATTCTCCACCACCACAGATTTGTGAAATTATTATGCACTCATGGTATGCTATGTGTCAGTGCATACCGTCAATATTCACACAAAGAGTTAAGACCGTTACCAATGTTGAAACTGGATAAGAGTATCCAATATTTAAAAACAAAACAAAGTTCATGCCTTAAAATTTTTTATTAATCCCACTTGTAATTATTAGAACTTGGTTTGCATATTTATCTTGGGAGACTCTGGGTTATAGTAATCTGTTTTTTCTAAGGATCTTAATTGAATATGTGGCTTGGAGCTTGTAGGGAGGACCCAAAAAGAGGAAGTGATGAATCTTTGCAAGTTATTTAAATGCTAGATTTGCAAAATTGAACAGAGGAACAGACTCCACCCAGCAACGAGTGGGTCAAGGATCTGCTCCTTTTCTGAGAATAGTGTGGGGGTGGTCCAAAGGCGCTTTGAGCACGTGTCTCGAGAGAACACTTCCTCAAAGGCTCTTCCTACTATCACTGGCACCAAACACTTGGCAAAGGCCTCTGTGGACCCAGCTGTGCTCAGCACTGAGTCTGGGAATGGTCCCCATGTACAGTGAGTATACCGTCTGAGTCAGTGCTGACCTCTGCCCTCAGTGCTGTGCGTGTGGCATATTCAGATATGTCGTCTTTCAAGGAAGCAATTTTCTTTTGGCCCCATCTGTCTTTTTGTTATGAAATCTCTCTCCTCCCTTTGTTACTGAACTCAAGGGTTTTGCTGCTTGGGGTGTTGTATTCAAGAACAGGACTCGATTATCACTGGGTTGTTTGATTTACTTGTAGCAAGTAAAGGAGACAGGATTCATACCCAAAGCTCTGCCTCCTCAAAGAGAGACTTAGCCATTTTTCATATGTACACTATTTGGTCAATTACACGTTGATTTCTTCTTTGCAAGAATTGTATTGAGTTTCTGTCAGCTCATCCTGTTTACTGCTGCATCTGCAGAATACTGCACTATATTTTACCATTCGGCAAGAATTGACATTTAGAGCTGCTCAGGCCTTGAAACCCTTGTCCTAACATTTTGAAAGAAATTCTTGAAAGAGAAGCCCATGCTCCCACATCTCTTGTTTATCCCTCAATCCATGGCAATCTGGCTTTCCAAAATTCTCTCTTTCCGTTATTCCACAGCAGCTCTCCCTAACATTGGCAAAGCTGCCTTAATTACCAAGCTGAAAGTTTTACTTGGGGTCTCTCTTGACCTCACAAAGGCACTTCATCACCTTCCCTGGACAATCTCTCCTCTCCTGGCTTCTGAAGCCCCACACCCCCTCCGTTCTGACACTCAGTCCTCATCTCCTTGCAAAGCCGGTCTTGTGTCTCTGATTGATGTTTGTGTCTTCGTGGGATTTCATCCTGGCCATCCTCTCTTTCTATGAACTCTTCGTGGACATCCTCTTCTAAATCTATGGCTTTAATCAAATTTAATTTCACTAACTGCTTCTCTCCCATCAGCTCCAGACTCATATGTCTCCAGCTGTCAGGGGGCCTGTCCACGGCATCACCCAACATGCAACTCGAAAAGCACCACACGCAAGACTGGTGTCCTCTCCCCCCACGTTCCACCTGACACTTTTCCTGGGACCCCTGTCTCAGGAACTCTCCCAGGTAATGTGGATAAGGCAAGGAATGGACTAGCCAGACTCCCACCTTCACAGAGTTGTATTCTAGCTGGGGAAAGTGAATGAATACATAAACTACTAGTAAAACACCTGGTGGGGGAAAGTGCTGGGGAGAAAATGGAGCAGGGTGAGCAGCAGGTCAAGGTGATAGAGAGGTGTGTTTTAGATGGTGCTGAGGGTATCTGAGCAGAGAGCTGAAGCAAGGGAGGGACAGAGCCAGGTAAGCATCTCAGAGAAGACTCTTCTGAGCAGAGGAAGAAGATGCCACTGAGGGGACAGCATGGCAGGCTGGTTTGGCTTGGAAGACTGAGGCATTCTGAGTGGCTGGCCATGAGGGAGTCAGGGGAGAGTGGTTGTGTGAAAGGTCAGAGAAGTAGCACAAAGCCACACAATGCAGGACCATGTTAGGCTAGGGCGAGACTTTGGATTTTATTTGTATTGACACCAGAAGCCATCGTGGACACAATCCGACTTATGTTTTCAAATTATTATTCTACCTACCATGTGGAGAAGGGTCTGCAGGAGGTTTATACATCAGGGTCCAGTCAGGAAATAGAAACCCCCCTAGATATTTCTGGATGACCCTGATTGGAACAAAAAACAAAGGGGGGTCTTTTTCCTTCCCCTTATTTCTCAGCCTCTTTCTAGTGCCCCTTACTATTAGGACTGGCAGGGAGTCAGGAAGCCAAGGAGAAACAAAGCAGAATCCAGAGAACTCAGGGATGAAATAAAACGTAAGTCGAAGTCCAATACCAGTGGCTTCAGTACATAAGAATCGATCATCTTCAATAGAAAGGAATGTGGCTGTGATTGTGAGCATTGGTTCAGTTATTATTGTTCAGGTATGTGTCTTGGGGATTCTCTTGGCTGCTGTCATTCCAGGTTCCACATTCAAAGCACCTAGAAGGAAGAAGGGGTGGCATCAACTCCAAGACCCTTTATCATAATTTTTCTGACCTCTCATTGACCAGAACAGTGTCGAACGGTCACCCCTCGCTGCAAAGAAGACTGGAGAAGTGAGTGCTGGTCTTCCCGCTGCTCTAGTGGATGCTGGCGAGAGAGCAGGACAGAGGATCTAGTCGTTGAGATAGACGGTAGTGACCACCATGGGACCCAAGGGGTCAAGCTTTTGAATCTAAGAGTAGGGCATTCTGGGAGTGACACAGTGAATAAGGTTACAAAAATGAGATACTTCTTATGTAAAAGAAGCTTCTACTTGGCTCTTTTGGAATAAAGTAGATTCTTACAGTCCCATGTGGCTAGTGAGCACACAAAATGTAGCTAGTCTGAATTCAGGTGTGCTCCAAGTATAAACACTAGATCCCCAATCTGTAATACAAATAAAAATTTTAATATCTCATCACTAATTTCTTATGCTGGTTACATGTTGAAATGATATTTTGGATCTATTTTAAAAATGGATTTTGCCTGTTTCTTCTTACTTTGCTTAATGTGACGGCTAAAGACTTTTAAATTATATATGTGCTCACATTATTTTTCTATTGGATAGTGCTACTCTGGATCACTGAATGACCCTCCCTTTCTCTAAGGAGAGTCCCTAATTTCCTGCCTCTAAACCAGCTTTTCCTCTCCTGAGGATACTGGTTTTCTAAGTCTGGGAAGATTTTACCAAAAGTGCATCTTCCGTGATCTTTGTTGGTCTGATAGCTCAAAAGGGTATATTCCAGTGATGGCCTGAAAAAACAACCCAAATCCTCTTCGTAAGAAAGTAGACATAACCATTGTATATATTTCAAGCTGAAGTAGATAACAACAGTTATGAAAACAATTCATTCAAGGAAAAGATTCAAGTGAAGAGTTGAATTATTCAACCTCAGTAATACCCCAAGGCTATCAAATGAAGCAATTTGAATAACAGGTGGGAGGGGGAAACCTAATTTAACTTACTTCTTAATTTTTTTTTTCATTAGATGCAAGGAATCATAAAATTCCAACTTCTTACAAGCTTCTTCCCAACTTCACATTAAAAAATTTCTTCAGTGACTCTGGCAAGAAAATGGATGAGCTGGAATATGAATTCTGTGGTCAGTCTGCAGTAGGCAGAATAGCGCCCCCCCAAAGACATCCATGTCTTAATCCCCAGAACCTGTCAGTGTGTCACCTTATATGGCAAAGGGACTTTACAGGTATGATTACATCAGTGACTTTGAAATAAAGAGATTATCCTGGATGACTTGGATAGGCCCTTTTAACTTCACAGGTTCTTAAACTAGAGAACCTTTCCCAGCTGGAGCCACAGGGAGATGAGGCTACAATAAAAAGGGACCTAGTGAAACAACATTGATGCTTTTGAAGGAGGAGGAAGGGCCCTGAGCCAATGAATGTGGCCTCTCAAATCTGAAAAAAAAAATGGAAGGAATTAGATGCTCCTCAAGAGCCCCCAGAAGGAAAGCAGCCCTAGTGACACCTTGGGTTCGGCCCAGCCTGACCCACGTCATGCCACAGCTCTGACCTCCAGAGCCGTAAAACGATAAACTGTGCTCTTTTAAAACACTAAGTTTGTGGCAATTTGTTCCAGCAGCGATCGAAACCTAATATACAACCCAAAGAGATTAAATGTTAGAACAATAATGTAAGCATTGATTTTTGAGAATATTGTTATCCATAAAACATTTTACCCTTGTAAAAATGCTCACCAGCTTCCACTCCACTATCGGAGCTAGAGGTGATAGAGGAACCAGTTTATGAGAAGTTATTCTAATGTGATATTCTCCTTTGTCCGTTGTCCCTCCCCCACGAACGGGCACACGCACATAAAAAGCCTCGCTAGCATTTCCCAGGGGATCGAAAACAAACTCTCCTCTTCTGCTGTTCACTTTTCCAAAATAATAGATAGCACTAAGGTGAGGGGAAGGAGTATGTTTCTTTCATCTTCATGCTTATGCCTTATTTTTACTAGCTTGTATTGGTTTCTTATGCCTTACAATTTTTCATAGTTTCTTATTTATATTACAGTGGTCATTCTACCCATCCCCGTTAACTTAGTGTTAACATTAAGGAACCCTTACTGTACTTAAACTCCAATGCCTTGCTCAACATCTTCTGTCTGTGTATGGATGGACGTCCGCACAAGAGAATTTTGCTGTCAACAACAGAAGAAAAAAAAGGCTCTGTACTTCGCATTTAGAACAGGAGAAGGTGAACAAAGTCATAAATGACAAAATACTATCTGCTTCATAAGGAAGAGTTTATTTGAAAATTCAGCAGTGTGTTGACATGAAGAATCACAGAGAACTGCAAAGCATCATCAGGGGCAAGGGGAAGGAACGATAAGGGGATATCCATCTGTTATTAAAGTTCCTTTCACTATTCCTCTTTCAGACCTGCAAGAAGACTTGAGAATCTTTAGGGAAGCTCTGACTAACGTAACCGAAAGTCTCTAGGTCTTTCAGTCAGTAATTGGGTCCAGATCAAATAACTCAAAGCTTATGCATATAAGTGTGGGGATTCCAGCACCTGACCCATAATTCTGAGGAGTCCCAGACATGATGGAGGAGTTTCATGTCTGGCCCTCTGACTATCCCTCCTCACCCTGTGTCAGATCTCTCTGTACTGCCTTGTTCCTGTGCCCCAAAATGTGACCCACTAACCACTAACACAAGGCAGCAGTATATGAAGGATTAAGATGGTTTAAAAAAAAAACAAACAGGCCCAAAATGGAGTTGTTTATGCTAAGCCCCATGTCAGTAAATAAAGATTTAACTTAGCATTCTGGCTCTTCCAGAAATGGAATCTTAAACCAGTCAGTTAGGTATCTCCTGATCAGTAATAGTTAGGTAATCTGCCTGATAGGTCCCTGACATCCCATCCCCTAAAGGAAAGTAAACTAGCAATAATGAATCTGTTTTATTTGTTTGTTTGTTTGTTTGGAGCCCGGCATAACTTCCTTGTTTCCGGCTCCCTTCTGTCCCCTTTTGTATATCTTCTCAGAGCTCCCTTCTGTCTGCCAGATTGGCTACCACCTGATTTGAATTGACTTTGCTGAAATAAACTCTTAAATGTTAAAGATGCCTCCGTTTATCTTCTATCAGTTCACAGGAGAATAGCTTGCAAGGGGCAGAATCAGGGAGCACCAATCCTAAAGCTGATGCACCATTTTCTGCTCCAGGGAAGGTCTGGCTGACTGTCTCTCCTCTAGCCTCCCACTCTGTCATCAGGTCGCTTCCACCCTGCCCTCCCTGCCTTCCCTAAATTCCAGGGATCTCAAACCTCTTCCTTCTGGTCAAAGGAAGCCCACATAGCAGTTCCACATTAGGTCATTTTCTTCTTTGGCTGCCTTTGTCGCTTTCTCCCTAATCCAGACTGGTCCACGTCATTTTGTTTCATAACCAAAGGGTCCGGTGAGTAGTTTTCTAAACCAAAGAATAAAATTTTCCGTGAGGTTAATTCTGCCATGCCTATAGAATAAAGATGTGGCTAGTCAGTTGAGGTTTTAATAATAATATTTTTCTTCCCACTGTAATATAGGATATATTTCTTCTATTTTTGTTGTGTAAGCCCACATACAGTTGCATTAACATGGGATGTCGGTTTTAACAAGATGCTGTCACAGCACACTGGGAAGTGGCCTCACCATCCAGTATGAAAGTGCTTTTTGCAGGAGGAACGCATTGGGTCAGATAGTAATCGCGTAGTAGGCCTGGGATGAAGCTGACGAGGGCAACTCAGAATAAAATTTCCCTGTACTCCTGCATCACATACATGGAAATGGCAACTTCTGAGTATATCCAGAATTTCTTAATTTCCCTTTACAGATCAGGTCTGTTTTCTCCAAGTATATATAGTCTACAGACCACTAGATTAAAATAACCTGCGCTTCTTAAAAATGTGGGTTACTGCCCAGAGCCTCTCTGTCCAAAGGAATCAGAATTTTCAAGGATGGGACCTGGGAACCTGTGTTTTTGAAATATCAATGTGATTTTTATGGTCGGTCAGACTTAAGAACTGTATCCAGAGTAAAGGAGTTTCACTACATAGATTACACTACCGAGCAGTCCAGTACACAGAAGATATCCCTTGTACTCAGTGTTCCCCAGAACAAAAAAGAGTGGTCAAAGTAAAGAGTAACTGTACAGGGGGGAGACCTGACAAATACTTCCTCAGCTGGGTGGTCAAGGTCAACATCAACAGCAGGAAGTTACGTTGTTAGTATGTACCTTTATATGACACAATGAAAATAGCGCTTTACCTCTGTGGTCTTCCCCTCAAAACCCATAATCCTGGTCTAATCATGAGAAAAACGTCAGACAAATCTCAATTGAGGGATATTCTACAAAATCACTAACGACTACCCATCAAAACTGTCAAGGTCATCGAAAACAAGGAAAATTTGAGAACCGGCACCGCTGAGAGAAACCTCAGGAGACGTGATGACTGAATGTAATGTGGTTTCTGGATGGGATTCTTGGAATAGAAAACATGGCCATTAGGGAAAACTAAAGAAATTCAGAGGAAGTATGGACTTTAGTTAACAATGACATATGAACACCGGTTCACTAATTGTACCAGATGTACTGTATTCGTGTAAAGGCTGACAGAGCAAGCTGGGTGTGGGACATAGGGAAGCTCGCTGCACTACACCTGCAGAGTTTTTCTGTAAGCTAAACCAGTTCTAAACGTAGAAGTTAATTTAAAACGTTTTTTCTAATGGGAGTCAACACAAAGACAATTGACCTAGGCTGGTGTTTTGGCATTCTTTCTAAAAACCACCTACTACCCAGTCCATCAATTAAAACTCCATGCCATACAGGTGAATATCATTAAGAAGAGAAAACTGATCAAATGAAGAATATCAAGGTGTATACAACCAATAGGTTTATTCCTTCTGTATGATGTACACACAGGGCTGCCGTGTTGTACAATTTAGAGAGTTCTCTTTACACGAAGTGGGAGTGAGGGAAAAACATCCTACAGAACTGTGAGGCAGAAAAGACTTTCCCTCCGCCCTCCTAGGTCCAATAGCTGAGTCTACAAAATAAACTAACAACAGGTAGACTAGCATGAGAAAAGGTCTACAAGTTTTTAACTTCAATATTATGTGTACAGAGGCATAACAGAGAAAAAAATAAAGTCCCCCAAACCAATGATATTTGAGAGCTTATATACCGTCTCCATAGCCCCAGGGGAGTGATGAAAACCACGTAAATGAGACTAAATGATTTTTATGAAAGATGAATGGGCCCTTGGAAGAACACATGGGAGATGTGATCATTTGTGACGAAGTTTGTCTGAGTATGGTGTCAATTTCTAGTCTCCTTCCTTGTGATAAGAGCCAGTCTTCCTGGCTGATGAAACTCCCCAGGAAGGGGGTTGACAGCTATTGAATTCCTTTGGATGATGTGCCTTTAGGTAGCTGGGCAGTTTTGAGAAAGTCTTCCCCTGAATTTGCTGTTTTTAAGTGCTTTCAACTCAAAATAATCAACACACCAAAGTAGCATGCTTTGGGGTAGCATTGCCTGAGCTCCTTCAGAACACAACGTGAGCACCTCTGGGATTGTTCTCACTGCTGGCCTGTTTACACGTTACAAGTAGAAATCACAGACCCAATGAAACCTGTACCGGGTAAAATGTACAGGAGGCGATAGATACGTTTAAGTAGCGGGCAACTGGGGTGCCATGTGTACCTCTCAAGGGACTCTACCAAGAATAAACTAAAGAACTGCCCCAAATGCCTCTGCTCCCTTATCATGAATGCTCTTTCCGTATCAAAAGGACTCTGTTCAACCTTCTCAACGAACAGCACACTGCTTTTCTCCATCAGTACTTATTCACTGCTCTCTTCCCTCCGCAATTTTTAGATAACTCAGTCTCCTCTCAATGAGATCCCACTCCTCACCACTCACGTCAAAACGAGAAGAGAAGAGAAAGTAGAGAAAAAAAGCCCTGGAGGATCTTTTTCTCTCCAACCCCCAGCCCATCTGTGGTTACACTAGAGCAAGCACTTACCGGCTTGCTTGCAAGAATCTTGTTAAATTTACAGAAATTTTGCGAATTGATTATTAACCTATTTTACAAGCAATTTAGCTTTTTTCTTTTTTTGCTTCAATAACAGATGTTTATTTTCTCACAATTCCGAACCAATTAAGCCTTAAATTATCATGGATGGAGTATTATGCTTGAAAATCAGCAAACACTAAAAACTGAGCTGCTTTTTTCCCTAGTACTCGCCATCACACCTAAGTGTGTCTGCAGACCTCAGAGAACTGCTCTCCCCCTCAGTTCCTTGTAAAGGCCTACAGGGACTTCCTCTGAAACATAGAAGACAGGAGGTATTTTTAAAAGTTTTATCGTGAAAGACCCATTGTCTTGGGAAACAGCTCTACCTCCATCATCTTGGTCAAGGTCATTTGGTGTCAAGAAACTGAGTCTCAGGCATCATAGCTCAGAAAAAGACATAGACTTGAAACAGCAACTGAAGACACAGAAGAATCGCAGATACACCATCGTATGAAGTGCACAGTCTGCCGTTAGGGTGTTCTGGAAACCCAACAGGGCTCCATGTCTAGGAGTCACCTGACTGGCTGGTCTGTGGTACAATCAGCCAGTGGGCTGGGGAATCTCTTAGTAAGTACAGCTGCCCCTCCCCCTTTAAGGTCAAAGTTCAAACAAGGTAGCACTCAAAAACTTGGCCAGCACAACTACCTGTCAGATGTATGGCTTGTTTTCTTTCCTTACAGGGTCTAGATGGAAATAGATGCCCTATTTTTATTTAACTGCTTGCAGTGAAATTTACAAGACGTGTCTAAAAAGCTGAGCTCTTAAGTGAGTGACAGGAGAGGCAGAGGAAAATCTATCAAATGATACAATTCTCCTTAACAGGTTGGGAATGGTTAGAAACTGGAGAAATTTCATCGCAGTTATATGGCCCCTAGTACATGACAGGCAACGGGGTTAGACAGCCATGATAAAGGGTTTGTCAAGGATCAATCTTTTAAAAATTCATTGTTTCATAAGTAGCTCGTGAGCTAATGGGAAATAAAGGATAACAGCATGCTATAAATCAAACCCTGGGAGCCTCAAAAAAGTCAGGCTAAATTCAGAGGTTACACTGTGGATGGTCCTTGTCTTCCATGGCTCCTATTGACCCCTGATGTTCTCATTCCCTCTCTGGTCCAGAGGAACCACTTCCGGCAGAGGTGGAGGCTAGAAGCCTCATTTCTTTCAAAGACAGCAAGCGGAGGGCAGAGAGACGTGTGGGCTCTAACTTTATTTTTTAAGAAAAATGTGCTTCTGGTTCCCTAAATGGACAGCCTAAAACCATTGCATACACAAAATATTACTAATGGTGGCTGCATATTCTAATATTGTTTATATTGAATTACTCTTCCTAGGTAGTAAGAGTCTTTGGGCTGATTGTGGAACCTAGTGCCTAACGTTGTTTCTCTGGGGAAATACACTTCAAGTTAAACCACCAGATGCAGCCATGCCTTTCAAACCAAGTGCATCCAGTCACCCAGCCACTGGAAGTAGGACGGCTGGTCAGGGCGGGCTCAACTCTACAGACCGTCCCTTCCTCACCTGGTAAGTACACCTGCAAGTTACGAGGAACAAGAGGTTAACTCTGAGAAAGGAATCATAAATTCTTGTAGCAAATTAATTGAATTCTTGACTGAAGACTTCCCAAATACAGAGGGCTTCCTATACGCATATGGATATAGTTCTGTTTTTATTTTCCTTCTTTAACTATAAATGTAAAAAAAGTTATGAAGAGCATGGCTGTGAAAATTATGGATTTAAAGCCAGTGTATTCAATATCTAACACTTCAGAAATAATGTTATGAGTGAGTTTCACTGATGAAAACAGCTAATGTGGAAATAAACTCCATCCATCTAAGCTGAGCTGGTTGCTGCCTCTTCTAGCACCTGCTGAGTTCTTCTTGTGTTTGGGTGATGAACACAAGCAGCCAGCTGCTCCTAATCCCTAAATTACAGAGTTTGCAGAAAACAAGAAACATGTAGGGCAAGAACACAGGACGAAAGTGTCGTTGTCGGGCACTCCGTGTGTTTATTAGATTGCTATTAAGTCCCTCACACACATTTCTGAGCACCACTCTTAGCAGGCACTGTAGTTTAGCACTGGAGATATACTAGTGACAAAAAAATGTCCCCTGCTAACAACCCTAAAGAAGGAGTTATAACTAACATTTATGGAACACTTACTAGTGTCAGGGTTGTTCTTAGCATTTTCTTATATTAAACTCATTTCTTCTATTAAACTCAAGTAGGTCTTATTAGAATCTCCACTTTCGATATGAGGAAACTGAGGTATAGGGAATTTAAAATGGTAACCACATACTATGACTGGGGGATATATATTTCACACCTGTATAAGGTCTCTGAAGGAAAGTGCCACCAGTGACTCATTTCAAGCCGTGGAACCTCGGGTCACACATGATTCCCTACACAGTTCTGCGGTGAAGGCCAGAACGGACAGATGTGCTACTGTGTGGTTTTAGCCCTCACAAGCATCAGTCACAGAGAGGGGAACTGTCTCCCACACTCGGAATGCCAAAACTCCCTCTGTGTCTCTTTCTGCCATTGTCCCATGAGGAAACGTCACAAGTCATGGCCTTCCTCGTTTTGGAAAAAAACGTCTACGGGATTGACATCGGAATGATGTGTCGGCCATTTTTAGACACTACTGGAAAAGCTGTTCTCTGTAGGAAAACGATTTTTGTATTATCGGAGAGGCCAAACAGTACATTTGAGTTTTACCCTGTAGCAATGATGGATGGGGGTGCATTGGTAATGTGGTACCTGGGTCAAGAGTTCTAATCTGGCCATGGGAGAGGCAGTTTTTCCCCACTGGAATTAAGTGCTACCTTTGTCACATCAGCACTGTGCTCTCATCAGCCAGGCTCGCTGGACCAGCTCACATGCTCAATGCCGTTCCCACGACAGAGTCTATCTCCTGAAGGAATGTGTATGCGCAGATGTTAACTGTGTTGACTTGACTGGATCAAAGGAAACCAATGTTTGGTTAAATGTTATTTATTTCTGGATGTGTCCGTGAGGGTGTTTCTGGATGAGATTAGCACTTGAATTGATGGACTCAGTTGAGCACATCACTTTCCCTCGTGTGAGTGGGCATCATCCAGTCCTTTTAGCACGAAACAGACAAAATGCAGAGTAAGGGAGAATTCACCCCTTTCTTGACGGACTGAGCTAAGACACTGGTCTTCTCTGCCTTTGGGCTGAGACCTACACTGCCAGCTCTTCTGGTTCTCAGGCCTTCACACTCAGACTGAGCTGCAGCTCTGGCTCTCCTGGGTCTCCAACTTGCAGAGAGCAGATCATGAGACTTCTCAGCCTCCCTAACCATGGGAACCAATTCCTCACAAAAATATATAGATATGTGTATAGATGTCTATATATATCACTCTGCCTAACATACCAGGGAGATGACAACCACCTTCTCTAACTTTGGAAACCACAGTATAGTGACTGTGAAAAAGCTGAGCTTTGCACTTGGGACTGGGAGAGAATCAATCTGTCAGCATCCTGGCAAGTATTTCTGCTTATTACGATATCTCAACCAGGTGTTTTCTGGAAAGTTTTACATTGAACTCTAGAAATGTGTAAAAGAGTCAAGCCCACACTCTTACTTTTATTTTCTATCACACTGAAGAAAAATGCATACAGTATTTGCTATTTACAAACTTGAGATGCTTCAGAAAGTTTGGTCTATTACAGAAACTGTTTAGCCTTGTGGCTTCAACTTACCACATGTAATTGTTTAATTAATTTGCGGTCCTGATTTTAATGAGGGAAATGAGAACGAGAAAAAGAATGAGAACAATTCCTACTGAGCTTATGACACTGAAGTTATGAAAAGATTTAGGATACATCTTATTGATGAATTTTAGTTATTAGAGTTACAAAAACTTAAGTGTCTTGGAAGCTTCATTTGTCAGATAATTGAAGTATGTAAAAAGGCAATCAAATATTTAAACTGCAGTTTGAATTATTCCAAGAAGTTTAAGTTTGTAGATGAAACCAAGGATTGAAGGCCCCTGTCTTAGTGACGAGAGCTGGTATAATAAATTTCCACAATCTGGGTGGCTTAAAACAACAGAAACTTATCATCTGTGAGTTCTGGAGGCTGGAAGACGGAAATAAAGCTGTCGGCAGGGCCACGTTCCACTGTGGCTGCTAGGAGAGAACCTGTCCCAGCCTCTTCCAGCTCCTGCTGGTCCCTGACTGTCCCTGGCTCGTGGCATCACCACTCTGATCTCTGCCTCTGTCTTGACCCGGTCCTCTTCTCTGTGTGCCCTCTTCTGTCTCCACAAGGACACCCTCACCATGTCCTGCCCTATTCCAGTGTGATCTCATCTTCATCCCGACCTAAATTTCATCTGCAAGAGCCTGTTGCTACACAAGGTCACATTCTGAGGTTCCCGGTGGACATGAATTGTGGGGAGGGCCCCATGATTGTTAACATTTGTTAGACTTACAAGCAGGATAATAAGATTTTTAATGTGAAGATTACTAAGAGCAAGGTGTTTGGAAGTGTTTCTTTAACACACTAATTATTAAAGTGAAAACTAAGGTAACCTGCACTCATGACCCTCTCAGGGTCACCAAACACATCAACACAAAGCAATCTTCGTTAAAAAGACTCTGGCTCTTCCTCCCTGCTCTACCACTTCTCTCTGAAGAGAGCGGAGTCTCTGCCTGACTTTCACCCAAACTGAGAAATCCCAGGCAAAATGAACACCTGTCATGGAAAAACAGCTTAAGAACAGGGTTCCATATCCAAGGCCAGAAGGACACCCCAAACACCAAAGGGAACAGCTCTGAGGAGCACAGCTGCAAAGATAGTCTCCCGTAGAGCCCCAAATCTATTCTTTAGCTAATTAAGGGAAAGTAGACCACAACAAAAACATAATTCAGCAGTTTTTGTTATTTTTAGTCTTTAGGAAGCAGAATTATAAGGGAGAAATAATTTTCATATTAAAAAAAAAATCTTAGCTAACTGCAGCATATCTTCCAAATGTCAAATGATCCTGAGTAGCAATGAACTCCTTCCAGACTTCTTCAATAGACTTTGATTTTACTACCTGATGCTGCGGACTCAAGGTAGAAAGCTGTAAGTCTGAGTCCTGCCCATTGAGAAAACTCCAGATTTCCTTTCCTTCCTACGGACATGTTACAGCAAAACTCCAGCAGAAATGGTGTACAGCATGTCTATCTCCTGGCGCTGGTCTGCCATAGGGCCGGGTAGGTAATGAAGGAGCTTCTGTTGGAAGGGAAGATTAGACTCCACAGAGAAGCTCCTCTTGGCTTAGCTTCATAAACTTCAAAGGGCCCAAAAGCAACAATTCTTGATGGTTGAGTTCCTGAAGAAAGTCTACTTAAAACATTAATTCACTCATAAGAAGTAAGCTTCTATTCTAACATTCACTGTAAGTAGATTTTCAAATGTACAGCTTTTCAGACAATTGTGTCACTTCTCTGTTAATATCCTCATTCTTTGAGAAGACTGAATGACAAATTCTTAGATATGCAGGTGTAGTTCCAAGTTGTCTCCTTAGAAACATTACTGTTATTTATTGAACGGTCTCAGAACAAAATAACGAGCATGCTTGAGACTGACCCTCTCCTATGAGGAGCTCAAAGCACTTTATATGAGTTGCTAAAATAGATTCCAGATTGGGGTGGGGAGAAGGAGAAAATACAGAAAACAGAAACTTTAATGAGTATAATAATGGGAGAGAATTTTCTAGGAACAGAAGAAAAAATAAGATGTTATAAATAAATCAAAATGCAAATAACAGGCTAACATGTGTTTTCAAATAAAAAGCAAAGAATAATAGAAACAGTTACCAGTCTTTGTTCATAAAGAGCTTAAAATCAATGAGAAAATATTGATGAGCCATTACAACTGAGCAAAAGGACTTGAACAAGCATTTCCCAAAAGGGAAAAAAAGATTAAAAATATGTGAATCAATATTCAACATTATTAATGTAAAAGACATCCATCACAGAAACCATTTTCAGCTATCAGCAGGCACAGATTTAACGTGCATACATCACTTATTAAGTACTACTCTGAGCTTTATATCTGCCAGATATTTAACACTTGCAACAACTCAGTAATAGTATTATTATGACCTTCGTTTTATAAATGAGGAAATCGAGACACAGAAATGTTTAAGTAATTTAACAAGATCACGTGGCCAGTAATCGGCTCAGCTGGCTCTGAATATTCTTGTTCCCTGACCATGGTCTTAACCATTAGGTTGTCCCCTGCTGAGTACAAGCAATAGACTGAATGTTTGTGTCCCCTCTGAATGCATATGTTAAAATTCTAACCCCCAATATGATGGTATGAGGAGATGGGTGTTTGGGAGGTAATTAGGTCGTGAGAGTAGAGCCCCCACAAATGGAATGAGTGCTCTTATAAAAGGGACCCCAGAGAGCTCTCTCGCCTTCTTTCCGATGTAAGGACAAAACAAGAAATCGGCGGTCCACAATCCTGAGCAGGGTCCTCATCAGAACCTGACCATGATGGCACCCTGACTTCCAGCCTCCAGGACTGTGAGAAGTGAATTTCTATTGTTTATAAGCCACCTAGTCTGATATTCTGTTACAGCAGCCTGCACTGAGCAATGCAGTACTGTTAGGTACCATGGAACACCGTCTCATATATAGTTGACTGGCAGGCAAACTGGTACAATTGTTATAGTAGGTACAATGGAGCAGTGGCTTTGTGTACAGGTGCTGAAATATTTTTGTATGGACTAAGTTTTTTTTTTTAAAAAAGAAAGGATTAAGGCCTTGATGACAATAAACAGCCTAACTGTTGAATGGACCCCATTGGCAAGGAACCATGGCACCAGAAATAAACACAGAGAAAGGGGTCTCTATCCTGGGCTAGAGTGCTGGCAAAGCAGGCGCTGAGGAAGCACAGAAAAGTGAAGGATTGAACATGTGTAACTAAGGGAGTCACGTTGGATGACCTCCTCTGCTCAGTGAAACTGCATGCAAAGTTGCTGGCAGAAAGATGATTGTGGGAAGAGGGTGTGAACCCTAAGAAGGAAGACAGCAACTAAGAAGACTCCTGCTGGCTTATTGGGCTCAAATGTAAAACAAAATGACAACAACAACAAAAAAAGGCAAAAAAAACCACACCACCACAGCCTAGCAGCTGTTTCTACACAAGGGCCTCTCACACAAACTGCATTTCAGAAGCCTGCCCTGAACTACCTGCCTGCACCTGTTTCTGCCCTCTGAGTCAGCCTTATACAGGAGTTCCTGGAATCCTATTTCAACCAATGGGACTGAGGCTTCCCTTATACAATCAAAGCTGTGCAGCTTCGACCAGTGAGAGTGGCTCTATTTTAACCAGTCAAGAATGTACCTTTTGGACCAATCCAAGTGGAACAATTTGGGGTTCTCATTTGCATGAGGACAGACCAATCAGGAACCGGGAGTGGCAACTTCTATCCACATAAGCCAGCTCCCCACTGGCTCTGGAAGCACACTTTCCCTTTCCACCAAAGACTGAGGACTGTGTCTCCCAGGCTGCGTGGAAAGCCCAAAGATGCCTCACCAGAGCAGGGCAGAGCAGACCAGCTCATGCAAGAACAAGCCAGCAGGGGTACAGCAGAACTGTCTACCAGGGAGGGGCCTGGCCCCAGGGCTGACTCACTGCTGTGTTGTTTTCATAGCCATGCTATAAGACAATTGAGATTCTTGCACGAAATAGTTTCCTTCTTCACCACACCCTTCATTAGGGATTCCTGTTGGTGTTGAATTGATGCCAATGACCATCGGCTGACAAGGGGGAGAGAGGATGTGTAGTACAATCACTTCATGGATCTGGTGGAGAAGCAGAAGAGATGAATCTAAATGTTTATGAGATGCAGAAAGATAAACTTTAAACCAGGTCATGGAAATTTGCAATGGACTTGGGTTTAGTGGTGAGTTACGGCAGCCTCTGTGTCACTTTGGACTCAGAAGTTGGATTGAAGACAGAGGCAGGGATCCAAGGCTTGGAGCTGATGGGAAATCAAGGGGGAAACAGGAAAAAAGAAATGAGGATTACTGAGAGTATCAGCATCATGCTGGACTATCAGAACATGATTCAGGGTCAATGTCAGGAAATGGCACTCAAGAAGACCTTACAGAAATCCTGATGGGTAACATTTGTGAATCGTTTTCTGTGGGAATTCTTGAAGCACCACTGAAATTGTCAGGGAACTTCAGAAAGCCAAGCATTTAGGAGAAGAAAACGGAAGAAAATTTCTTACTGTCTCTCATTGCCTTTAGCATCAGCTGCGAAACTGGCTTTCTTTTATCTGATGGAGAAAGAGCATGGCTTGCTTCCTCTAATACTAACTGCAGATACAGTCAACAACACATACAAGATCTAGAGTATCTCTATCAGGCTAAACAGTTTTCAGGCTAAACAATTTTCTGTCCCCTCCCTCTGGCCTGATCTGCTTTCCACTATTATAGATTGTCTGTCTGTCCTAGAAATTCATATAAATGAATAATATAGTAGGTACTTTCTTGTTCTGGCTTTTCCATCCAGCATAATGTTTTAAAAATGCATCCATGTTGGGTATATCAATAGTTTACTCCCTTGTAGTGATGAAAAGGTGTTCCACTGTATGAATATCACAATGTGTTGATTCATTTACTTCTTGATGGATACCTGGGCCTTTTCCAGTTTGGGGCAATTATAAACTGCTGTGGACATTTGTGTGTACGTTGTTTTAAGGATGTGTTTTCATTTCTCTTGAGTAAAATGCAGCAGTGGAGTTGCCGGGTCTTATGTAAAGTATACGAGTCTGGAAAAAGTCCAGACATTGTTAATATAACAAGAATGGTTTGTGCAACATCAATGTAACCTGGCAGCCAAGGAGAGTGGACTGGAATGTGTGTGTGTGAACAATGATGTCCTCACTGTACTAGTCAGTGGGGGCAGTAGACGCTGTTGAGTGAGCCTGTGTACTGTGTGGCCATTGCATTCAAAATGACTGAGCAAGTAGAGCAACCAATCTGCATCAAATTTTGCATTAAGCTTGAACATTCCTCCACGGAAACCATTTCAATGATTCAGAAGGCTGCAGCTATGGGCAACTGGTGATTGGCAGCTTCATCACAACAACATGTCTGCTCATGCATCATGTCACGTGCAGAGATTTTTGGCAAAACATCAAATTACCTGGGTGACTTGGGCCCCCCTCCAGCCCAGATTTGGCACCTTGTGACTTCTGGCTTTTCTTAAAACTAAAATCACCATTAAAAGGGAAAGATTTCAGACCATCAGTGAGATTCAGGATAATATGACAGGGCAGCTGATGGCTATTGGGAGAACTGTGTGAGGTCCCAAGGTGCCTTTTGAATGGGACTGAGGGGTCATTGTCCTGTGTATAATATTTCTCGTATCTTCTTCGATACATATCTCTATTTTTCATGTTATATGTCTGGAAACCTCTGGACAGGCCTCATATGTTTAACTTTATAGGAAATTACCAAATTTTTTCCAAAGTAGTTGTACCATACTTTTTAAAAGCTTTTTCTTAATTTTGAATTATGGTAAAATACACATAATATACAATTTTCTATATGACACATTTTACAGTGTACAGTCCAACAGTGTTAAGTACATTCACATTGATGTCAACCAATATCCAGACCTCTTTTCACTTTGCAAAACTGAAACTCTGTTCCATTAGACAACTCCCCGTAATCTGGTCCCCCAGGCCCTAGCATTCACCATTTTACTTTCTGTCTCCATGAATTTGACTACTCTAAGTTCTTTATATGAGTAGAATCATACAGTATTTGTCTCTTTGTGATTGTCTTATTTCACTTAGCATACAAAGTCCTCCAGTTTCATTCATGTTTCCTTTGTCTTTAAGTCTGAATAATATTCCATTGTATGCATGTATCACACATTTACCTATTCATCCATTTGTGGACACCTGGATTGTTTCTATTTTTTGGCAATTGTAAAATAAGTAATGCTACTAAGAACATGGGTGTACAGATATCTCTTCAAAAGTCTGATTTCAATTCTTTTGGCTTTATACCCAGAAGTGGAATTGCTAGTTTATATAGTAAAAATATTTTTAATATTTACGGAACCACCATATTGTCCTTCCTATTGACTGTACCATTTTGCATTCCCACCAACAGTGCACAAGAGTTTCAATTTCTCTACATCCCCCTCAACACTGGTTAGTTTCTGGGTTTTTTTTTTAAGGACTTTTTTTTATTTTTAGAGAGAGGGGAAGAGAGAGAGGGAAACATCTATGCGTGGTTGCCTCTCACATGTCTGCAACCTGGCCTGCAACCCATGCATTGCCCCAACTGGGAATCGAACCAGTGACCCTGTGGTTTGCAGGCTGGCGCTCAATCCACTGAGCCACACCAGCTGAGGCTCATTTTTTATCATAGCCATCCTAATGAGTGTGAGGTAGTATCTCATGGTTTTCATTTTCACTTCCCTAATGATCAGGGATGTTGAGCATCTTTTAATGTGCTGGTTTGGCCATTTGTATGTCTTCTTTGGAGAAATGTTTTTCCAGTCACCTGCCCATTTTTTAATTGTCCCAAAGATGACAGATGGTAGGTTTCAGCCAGTGCTGGATTCCATTTGTCAAGTACATGAGAAAGAGGAAAAGCAAGGGAGTTGAGGGCATTGCAAGGATTTTCCATAATGTCATTTAAGAGACCAGGAGAGCAGTGAACACAGAAAAGGGGTGGAAGACAAATAAGAAAGCTGTTGTCAGCTCAAGGAAACGGAGCTCAGAATGCAATTGAGGATGCTGGAATTTACAGGGTGAGTGAACTTGAAATACAGGCAGTAGTGGTGTGAACATAAAAGGCTGGAGATGGGGATTGTAGGTGTAGCAATGTCAACAAGATTAAGTATGACCATGACACCGAGTGGTTTTAGTAGAGGAGAACTCAAGAAACTGGGGAGGCTGGAAGGGGTGGGGGAGTTATGGTGTTAACTGGGACACTCACTGAGATTTCATTTAGTGTTTTATTATGGAAAACTTTCAAAATCTACAAAGCAGACAAAAGGGTATGATAAACCTGCATGTATACATCACCCATCTGCAACAATGATCACCTCACAGCCAATGTACTTTTACCATTGGAAGAAAACCTAGACACCCCATCTTTATATCTGTAAATATGTGAAAATGCATCAGTAAAAAATAAAGGCTCTTTTTAAAAACAGATCCATGTTATCTTATCACATTTAACAGCTAGCAATAACTGCATGATACCAAATATCCAATCAGTCCCATTGATGGTTAAAGTTGCCAGGCATTATGATAGGAGTCGAGGTGGAGATAAAAGTTGATTCCCAAGAAATAAGGAGGAGGGACAGAGATGACAGCACTAAAGAGGGCCAAGGTAGGGGGAAGGATATCTAGGTGCAGGTGAAACCCCCCAGCTCCCTCCACCTCCACCCAACCTCCAAGAAAGGTAGAGAACTGGTTTGGGAATGGCAGTGAGAAGCAAAAAGGAAAACTTCGAGTTTCATATTGTCTACAAGCTACAAGGAGTATAATAACAGAAAATAGTCTCCACTTGAGAGACCTAAAGGAAGAGAAATATCCACAGGATGAGCCATGTTTCTGGCGAATTCAGGAAGCGAAAGAAACACTTATTAAAGCGGCTGAATGTATGAGTACCGGCTGGTTGCAGACCTGAAGAGGGGTAAGAATGAGGAATGTAGAATCGAATTAGATTTGTGGGAGGCATGTTCTGAACAAGACACGATTAGGGTGAAAAGGCATCCCCAGTTTTCCAAGGCTTCCCAGTTTATGTCTATCACTCTGACATGCAATTTAGTAAGTGTCCAAGTTCAGACAGTAAGTCACAGGATCTCCTTAGACATAGGGTTGACTGAGGAAGTCTGCTCTGCCAGTGACGGAGTGAGCAAGGATGTGCGTGCGGCCCGTGGGATGTGCTGTTCTCACTCCATGTGATCTTGAGGTGACTGCCCACCGCAGGCCTGGTACCTTGTGCCTGGGATGGTCTTTTCTCCACCAGGGAGTGCTCTGAAAGTAAGGAGTGCTAAACTTTGGACCCAGAAATTCTGCAGCTGAGAATTTCTCCCTGAAGAGATCATGAATCCTGCAGATAAAGATTATTTACCAAAAGTGCTTGTTCCTGTGTCGTTAATAACAAGCTGGACTCCCCAGAATAAATCAGAGAATAATTAACCATCTTTACATGACACAGCTCCACTTCTTTCCTGTGGAACAAACTATATATAATTGTCCGTGCATGAAATGCTTGAGTCTCTATAAATAAATACACACAATTCTCAGCATCTGTCATTGTGACCTTTGATTCGAGACTTGTATTTGACACCATCTAAATACCTGTTAGAAGAGGCTTCGATAATATCAGTGAATCTAAAAGGCTTGTCAGTTTTTTGAGTTTCTATTTTTCTTGAGCTAATTTTAATGCACATTTTTCTAGATAATTGCAAATGTGTAATTTTTCT
Organism: Macrotus californicus; assembly: GCA_007922815.1. Classification (NCBI taxonomy): domain Eukaryota; kingdom Metazoa; phylum Chordata; class Mammalia; order Chiroptera; family Phyllostomidae; genus Macrotus; species Macrotus californicus. The sequence continues at coordinate 22,110 of VMDR010003922.1, read as the reverse complement.
GATTTATTCATATAAAACTGTTTAAAATACTTATTCATGATTTTAAATTCCTCATATTTTTGTTCTTTTTCTCTTTGATCCAACTCTCATTTTTTGACTCTCTTTGTTCTTTATTGTTTTATACCTTTCATTTCTGTTTATGCTTTTATTTCTGCCCTTACACTGACCTTATTTATTTATCTAGCTCTTGAGATAACTTCTTAATTCATTCCTTTTCAATCTCTCTTGTTTTTTTTAAGCAAACGTATTCAAGAGAACACATTTTCTTCTAAATGTGGATATTTGCATCCCACACATTTTTATATACCATCCTTTAATTATCATTCAGCTCTGTGTATTTTATAATTCTCCTTTGAGAATTCTTTTTGCAGTACATTTTTAGGATTGTAGTCATCTGGGTATTTTTTTTGAAGTGATTTTATTGTTGATCTCTCATTTAACTGAATTATAACGCGAGCACGTGGTCTGTACCACATTGTCTCTGACGTTTGCTGGAATTTCCTAGTGATCCAGTGAGTGGTTACTTGGACCATGGCTTCCACCTGCTGCCCGTGCGGCCTCAGTGCCAGAGGTGCCCCTGGAGACATTGAAGTTCGGGTGCTGGCCACTGGGCAGCTTGTTGTCCTGCATCTCCTGCCCCTGGACCTCTGTCCTCAGAGACGCCCTAGTGTCAAGCAGTGGTCACCAGCAGAAATTCTACTTTGGAGGCAGAGGATCCACACCAGCCTTTGCTTCAACAGTGAGCTAACTCCGGCCTCTGTCTTCTGTGAGCAATTTACCCTAGAGATGAACTCTTAGTTCTCTCTGCCCAGTTCTCCTAGGCCTTCAGCTCGCCCACCTTTTGCTGGTTCCTAGTCTACGTGGATCTTGATTTTGTGAGCCTAAATGTGTCTTTATTTTTTTGATTGATACTTTACCACTGCTGTGTGTTTGGAACAAAAGGAATGTCCAAAATACTGTAGTTAGCGCCCACTTGAATGGAAATTCTGTATTAATTCAGGATCAAAGAACCTAAAAGGAAAAATATGGTTTGAATGGTTGGGATATTTTACTGTAGTTTTTTGAAAGTGTTGAAAGGCATAGTAACCATGTGCTCTGATAAGTAAGAGTTTTTAACAACACTGTGACCAGTGGCTAATAGATGACATTTTAAAAGACTTTCTAGAGAAACATCCCAGTAAACATTTCACTAAGTGTCTTGTGATTCTGTTCTTTATGAAAACTGGGCCTATACCCAGACTCAGAGTTTTTTCATTTTCTTCAGAATGCCAACAACCAATGAGGAAAAATAAAACTTCAAAGGGCAAATATTTTGCCAAACCAGTAATGGCAGATACAGAAAGCAGCAGAAAAAGAAAACATCAGGAGATGAGTGTTGTCATTCCTTGGAGGTTGCTAGGATAAAGGAGGGGCATCTTGTTTGCTTGTTTGTTTTAATAATAATTGGTTATGGGGGGCGGGGAATCCATGCCACAACGAATAATGTTTTTTTCTAAAAACATATCTCTAGTTTCAACTTCATTCTCTTTTAAAATCTCTCTGGGTATGAAGCTCCTGATAGTCTCTTCAACAAAACCCATGCCAAGGTGGAAGCTTTCCTCAAAGTATGCATTTCTTACATTAAATTTAATGAAATGTTAAGGCTCTGAATTTTAAAACCTTAGTACAATGTCTTAAAATGTTTGTATATAACTCAACGCCTTATGTGTGAGAAGTCTCCAGGGCAGAGTTTATCACACTGAGGTCCGGCTCACTGGCCCATCAGCGGCAATGAAGGTGTGCTTGTCGAGTTGAGCCGTGTTAGACAAGCCATGGCTCAACCAGCAGGAGGCACGGAAAGGCAAATGAAATCACTGCACGGCACCCGGTCCCCGTTGTGGAAAGGTTGGTGCGATGTTAAACTCTTTCATTTTCTTGTAGAGCGTTTCAGAGTGTTTTTTTAAGCAGTGAGCTGTATGTTTCTGTATGTCGCCAATTAAAAGAACTTTGGTCCTTATTTCAAAAACAGTTTAGTGGATGTTGTGTGCATGCGAGTCCAAATATAGACACGTGTGTACACAACACATACATTGGCTGAGAGCACTCTGTAAATTAACATCCTAAGCCTCTTCGCAGAGCCTTTGTAGATTTTTTTACATCCTTGTTTTTAGCTATGGAATTGCCAGTTGGGCAAAGGGTGTGATAAAATTGCTTTCTTAACATAAAGAGGAACGGGAAACCCATAAGCATCTCATACTGAAAGCCAAAATATAGCAGCACTTTGGGAAAAAAAAGTGTGTTGTGAGGGAGCGAGCACCGACTCTGGAGCCCAGTAGATCCAGACTGGACCCACAGTGTAAACTTGGGGCCTTGGTGCACTTCCTTCTGTCAACGGCCTTACATGTGAAGTGAAGGTGACCTCTGGCCTGCACACTTGTGCTGTGTTCATGCTCTCTGTCCAATGACACATCCAGAAACTAACACAGCGACACCATTAGAATTAGAAAATATAAGGATGTATGAACTTGAAAATAATGTTTGAAAGCAAGTGACCTGTAATGTAATCACAAAAGAAGAATCATGACGGGTTGCAGCCTCTCATACCAGTGCTATTCTCCTATGCAAGAGAGTGGTCAGAGATGGTCATATGACTCAGTTTTGGCCAATGAGATGGAGAGGAAAGTCTGCTGGGGGCTTCCAGAAAGGAGCTTACCCCGTGAAATGAAAAAGATAAAGATGAGAAAGCTCTTTTTGGTCTTGCCGCCTCCCTTCCCTCTCAGAATGCCTGCATGAAGAGGTGATACCTGTCGTCACAGCAGCAACTTGCTGATACCATGTGACAATGTCACTGACCTGCTGAGGATGGCAGAGCAGAAACTGAGAAAGAGCCTGGGTCCTTGATGACATGGTCAAACCCCTCCACCAACCTTGGAATTGCTAACCTCCAGGCAGCTAATACATGCAATAAATAAACCTTTATCATTAAAAAGTGAACTTCAAATTTAAAGCAATATCAGGAGGGCAAGTTCTAAGGTATACACTGAAAAGCTGCGTTAAAAATCTCTGACAAGGAGAGCATTTGAGATCTTCCTCCTCTGCATATGTTGTCAGTTTGGCTCAAATAAACTCTTATACAAATTCTCAAAAAAAAAAAAAGCAAAAAATCTCTGACAACGGTAAAAACTCATAGTACACCGAAAACCAACACTGACATGCAACCAGATGCCTGAATCTCAAAGGTGCACCTGAATTTGTAAGAAAGATGAGGTTGAAATTGGAAAATTCATCTATGGTCCTCTCTAACACAGGAGGCACTTCCGGTACCTTCCAGAATCACCTCCCCAGCTACCCTGTTCTCAATGCTTAACCGCTGTTTCTGGACAGGAAACAAGGGTGTGCACCCAGTCCCCTGAGTAAAGTTCTTTCCCCAGTCATGAAACTTGCTTTTGTTCTTCACGTGCATGTCCAACCCAATTCTCACTCAAAGTCTAACTAGTAGTTAAAATGATGATAATAATCATCATCACAACAGCCCATGAATCAGGTAATGTTGTCATCAATGGCACAGGTGAAGAAACTAAGCCCTAGTCAGTCTGCCTCCAAATTTTATGAGAATAAATTTAGCTTTCTATCTTGTTTAGGCTCTTGTTAATTGGGGTGTTCTTGTTCCTAGAAGCCAAACCTAGAAGATAAATCATCTCTTTTTTCTTTTCTTTCTCTCTCTCCCTCTCTCTTTTTTTTTCTTTTTCTTTTGAGGGCCTCATCTTTTCTAAAGCTAATTTTATACGGTCCATGTTCCTCTTATCTTTCTTTCAAAATTACTTTTTTAAAAAAGCCAGCTTCTGTTAACCTCAGCAGTTTTTGCACATCTCCAGTCAGGCTGAACTTTCACTTTTAAATGCTATTTCCAGAGATAACCTTTCTGTCTTTTCTCTACCTCTTTAGCTTTGGTGTCCCTTTTACATCTGATCTTTTAAAAACTATAAACTTATTTATACCCTGCTCCATTTTGAAAAGGATGGAAGGTGACTGCTTAGAGATCTTAGACAATGTCATTCTCAAGAAACTCAAACATGTCTTGGCTATGCCTTGGCCAAATGTAACCTGAGTCATCCTAAACACACAGTACTAGTGTTATTCTTACAGCCCTTTAAAAAAGCAGGTTCTACCAACTTGCTTAGTAATGAAGTCACCTTATCAAGCCATATATTTAATTTTTCAAATACAAGGTAAGCTTTATTCTTTTTAAAGATTTTATTTATTTTTAGAGAGAGGGGTAGGGCAGGAGAAAGAGAGGGAGAGAAATATCGATTGGTTGCCTCTTACCCACCCCAAACCAGGGACCCGGCCTGCAACCCAGGCATGTGCAATCAAACTGGGAATCGAACTGGTGACCTTTCGTTTTGCAGGACGGTGTCCAACCCACTGAGCCACACCAGTCAGGGCAGCTTTATTTTTATAACAGTTGTGGATTTAAAGAAAAATTGCACCAGTAATATAGAGAATTCAGGGAGGTCCACATGCTCTACAGTCCGTTTTTCCTTATTAATATCTTACATTGAGCAGTACGGCACTTTATCACAACTAGTGAACCAGTAGTGGTGACACAATATTCTTAAATAAATCCAGCTCTTCATTCATTTCATTCAAATGGCTTCATCCATTTCCCCTACTGATTCCCTATTTTCAACTTCAGCCATTTCTACTATAAATTTTATTATTATTTTTTCCTGTTTGGTTTAGCCTTAATTGCTGTTCTTTCTCTAGTTTCCTAAGGCGGGAGCTTAGATTATTTTTAGATATTCTCTTCCAATATATGCATTTAATGCTATAAATTTTCCTCTAAGCACTGCTTTCACTGCATCCAAAGAATTTTGATAAGTTGTATTTTTATTTTTATTTAGTTCAAAATGTATCTCTTAAGACTTCATCTTTGACCCGTGACTTACTTAGGACTGTGTTGCTTAATTTCCAAACTTTGGGGGATTTTCCAGCTGTCTTTCTGTTGTTTATTTCTAGTTTAATTCCATTGTAATCTGAGAACATACTTTGTATGATTTCTTTTCTTTCTTTTTTATTTGTTATCTGTGTTCCATGGTCCATCTGGGAATATGTTCTATGAAAGCTTAAGAAGTATGTGCAGTCTGTTGTTTGGATAAAGGATTCTATGACTGTCAATTAGATCTAATTGATGGGTGGTGCTGTTCAGATCATACATCCTTACTGATTTTCTGACTACTCAAACTGTCATTTACTCAAAGACAGGAGTGTTGAAGTCTCCAATTACAATACTGGATTTGTCTATTTCTCCTTGAAGTTCTACCAGTTTTTGCCACATGTATTTTGACACTGTTGCTAGGTATATAAATATTAAAATTTATTTTGTCTTCTTGGAGAAATTACTCCTTTATCCATTTTTAAGGTTTTATTTATTTATTTTTAGAGAGACGGGGAGGGAAGGAGAAAGACAATATGCAAGAGATTGCCTCTCTCATGCCACCAACTGGGAACCTGGCCCGCAACCCAGGCATGTGCCCTGACTGGGAATTGAACCAGCAACCTTTCACTGGCTGGAGCTCCATCCAGTGAACCACATCAGCCAGGGCTCCTTTATCTTTAAATAATGCCCCTCTTTATCACTAACAATTTCCTTTACTCTTAAGTTCGTTTTGTCTGAAATTAATATAGCTACTCCATCTTTTTAAAAAAATTGTTAATATGGTATATACCTATCTCCATTTTTTATACTATTAATCTGAGTCTCTATCTTAAAAGCAGGTTTCTTGTAGACAGCATATACTTGTCTTATTTTTTAACCTGCTTTGACAATATTTGCCTTTTAATTCATATGTTTAGACCGTTCCCACTTGAAGGGACTATTGATACAGTTGGATTGATGTCTACCATGTTTGTAACTCTTCTCCATTGTTGCTTCTGGTCTTCCTTTTCCCCCCTTTTTCTGCCTCTAATTTGAATTGGGTATTTTATATGATTTCATTTTACCTCCCTTCCTAGCATATTAATTATACTTCTAATATTTTAGTGACTACTCCAGAGTTTGCAATATACATTTTTAACTCATCTAAGTGGATCTTCAGATACCATTATACCACTTCACATATGGTACAAACACTTTATAACAAATTATTTTCAATTCTTCCCTCTTATCCCTTACGACATCTGCCATTCATTTCACTCCTCCATATAATCACTCAAAACACTGTTACCTCAATTACTTAAAAAAAATAATTTCTTATAGCTTTAGTAAGAATGAGCAAAATCCCAGATTTTGCTTTAATTCATTTGTCCTTTCTCCTTCTTTATGTAGATCTAAGCTTCTGACTGATGCCATCTTCCTTCTCCTTGAAGACCTTCTTTACAAACTCCCCACGGAACATGTCTGCTGGCATTGAATCTCCTCAGTTTTTGTTTATCTGTGATAGTCTTTATTTCTCCTTATTTTCTAAAGGATTTTTTTGTGGGGTACAGAATTCTAGGTTGGTGGGGGATTTCCTCTCAATACTTCAAACATCTCACTCTACTCATGTTACCGAACAGCAAGTGGGGCCCCACTGTCCGCCGCCACCCTCTAGGCAAAATTCCAGGGGCAAAGGTTTGGTGATTAGACATTGGGCTGTGTTTCAAGTTTACCGTAATTGTAGGTGCCAAAGGCTTCAGATTCCTCTAAGTGTCCTTATTTTTATCTCCTTTGTTGCCTCTGGGTTTCCTTAGACTCCTCAGATCGAGTCTGTAGCTTGCAGCTCTTTATTTCCTAAGAAGGTATCAAAAGGAAACACTGGGAATCAAAACCATTGGAAGAGCATTCCACTGTTACTATATGGGGGTGCCACCGGTGTGGTGGCCAGATGGGGGAGAAGAGAAGGAACCTTATTCTGTAACCTTATGAGTGAATCCCAGTGTTTCAGGGGCCTGTGTCCCTGGACTGAAATCTTCACAAATGTTTCTTATCTTGCCTGCCTTTTTTAAAAAAAAAAAAAAAAGATTTTAATTATTTACTTTTAGGGGGAGGGGAAGGAAGGGAGAAAGAGAGAGAGAAACGTAAACATGTGGTTGCCTCTCACATGCCCCTAGCTGGAAGCCCGGCCCACAACCCAGGCATGTGCCCTGACCGAGAATCAAATCAACGACCTTTGCTTCGCAAGTCCGCACTCAATCCACTGAGCTCTACCAGCGAAGGCTCTTGCCCTCCTTCTTAGTGAGAAAGCTAAAGGAGGCTGCTGGAGTGGGAGAATCATCCTCCAGTCGACGTGAGCCTCTGGTCAAGTGTTTTCAACCGAAGAGCTCTTCCTCGTTATGGAGAACACTCAGGGCACGTTTCATCACGGTTACTCTGTCTCTCTCTGCCTGCGCCAGCAGGGGATCTTCCTTGGTTCTGCATCAGGACAACCTGGTGGGACTTCCTGGAGGTAAAACCTATGACAGAGAGGGAGTCCCCTTACATGGGGCCCCAGAGTTTTTAACTCCTCGCCTAGCTCACAGCAGCCTTTAGCAGTTAAAACCACCAGGGAAGTGTTGCTACCAGTTTACAGCTCCGCCACCTCCTGTTGGAGTTGAGCAGCTATTGCCCATGACCCCGAATGCACTTGTCTTTCCAGATTTCGTGTGGCAGTGTACCCTGTAACTTCAGCTCTCTGCTGTGTCCAAGAAAAGTCAGACCTTCCCAGTTTGTTCAGCTTTTCCTTATGGTGAGGACAGGAGTGACAACTTCCAAGCTTGTCACATGTCAGAGCTGGAACTAGAAATCCTCCAAATATTTCACTTTAATTATTTTATTCTTCCAAACTCAAGACGAAGAAGCTGTGAATGTGACATAATAGCCCCACGGTAATGATTTATCCCCAGTGTGGGTAGAAATATTTTCAACTCTCCCTAGTGCCATATCCAAAAATAAGCACGCACATACCATGTCAGAATGCACAGTTTTAGGCCGAGTTTCATGCTGTCAGTGATATGTCGCCGCTGTGCTTGTCGCATTCAGACTGCCAGCCCCCCTGCCAAGGGTCCTGCTTTTCTCCCCTCTCTCCTTCCCTCCGCACTCCAAGCTGACTGTTATTTACGCAGACCGTTCATGGGTACATGCCGACAGCTCCAGGGGCCACCCAGTGCTCTTACATGTTTTGTTAAGCTCTTTCCTGCTGTGACATAAAACCTTGTTGTTTCATCTCTTGCTGCATTTTCTGTGAACTTGGAAACTTAAATCTGCTTGTGTCATTGTAAACAAGCCTTGGAGTTTGAGTTGAAAGAATGAGAACCGATGCTGTGGTGCAAAGTTTCCAGAGGTGTGCACACACTGACACACACACACAAAGTGTTTGAGGTAAAAAAAAAACATTTTTTTATCCTCACCCGAGGATATGTTTTATTTGTTTTGTTTTATTGATTTTACAGGGAGGAAAGGAGACAGAGAGAGAGAGAGAAACATTGATGTGAGAGAGAAACATTGATCGGTTGCCTCCCGCAGGTGCCCTGGCCAGGGATAGAACTTGCAACCTGGGTATGTGCCCTGACCGGGAATTGAACCCACAACCCGCAACCTTTTAGTATCACAACGACACTCCAACCAGCTAAGAGACTTGGCCAGGGCAAGGTAAAAAAATATTGTAATGCAATACTTTTTTCCAATGAATGCAAAGTTATCCCTGATGAACAAATCTAAAACTTATAAGTGACATTGGAAGCAGTATATTATCTTGTCTAAAGACTGCAAATACTTCATACATGGGTCAGGCATGGAACCAACTCTTTAATTGCTCTCAGCACAACTAAGACAGGTTAGTCTTTGTAAAGACTCTACTCAAGGTTCGGGGGTCACGGAAAGTAATTTCAGTGTAATAGACAGGCAATTTGACTTTAGCTGTCAATGGATAGTGCTGCTCTCAGAGCCATACAGACAAGAGTTATCCTTACCGGGTGCGCTGGCCCCACCTGCCTGAGGCTAGAGCGTATCTAACCCGGCCCTGAGAGTACCCACAGGCCTGTCTCCTGACATTAGTGTCCCATCATACCAGCAGGAGATCTACACATCAGAACTAGGATCCTCCCTAAATTTTCCTCCAGAATGGCTTAGATTCCAAGACCATCTAAGGACTCAATTATCAGTCCTAATTTCCTCCTGTAGAATCCATTTCTTCCTGGGATAATGGAGGGCAATATCCCCTTTGTTCAACAAAAGCCGTGGCTCCAAGGTTCTGGGTTTGTCCCAGAGCCTTGGTGGGAAATTGCATCAGAGCACATCACTACCGCCAGCAGGACGTTTCTCCAAATATGGGTGATTCTGTTTCAGTAGCCCCGGTAAGCGGAACAGCACGGTCCAGGAGGAATTCCATCTGGCCAGTTTAGTTCCCTCTTCGTGTGAGAGGAACATCAGGCTTCATGCGGTTTTCGCCAACACCAAGTCTCGGTTCCTGTTCACTTCTGAACAGCTTCTCAAATGACAGAAACAGCAAAACAAGACACGCACCCCAGAAGAAGAAGGAGCAGGTCAGAGGCACAGTGCAGTTTGAACTCAAACAGAGAAATGTGACTCTCTACAAACACTTCCCTGCTTTAACTTCTCCCCTCTGCTCCCCTGCCTACTCCTCTCTCTCTCTCTCTCTCTCCACTTACTATTATACAGACTGTTCTATGTCTTGAGGCGTGCCTCTTCCAGGTTAACATATCTGCTTAATATATGCACAGCCAAATAATCCCTTCTGCTGGTTTCCCCGGAACAGAGGCCTCAGATATACTCAGGCCTTCACTTCCTGCTACGTCTCCACCAGTGCAATTGTTTTGAAAATACTGAAAACAAATTGTAGTTAGGACACCGCGTCACAATAACTTTGTCCTCTGTTTTGGCAGGTCAGCACCGGTCACTAATAAAGACATCGAGGTTCCACTGGTCCTAAAAATAAGGACACATCTATGAGATGTTTATAAAGTTGAATGCAGTTAGCTTAAGAATAGCCCTTTATTCTTGATCATATCCTTATTACCTCTTTCTCTCTGTTAATAAATTATTCTTTTGTTACTTTATGATCAAATCATGTGCTGTTTTCTAAATTTCTGGTTTGGCAAAATAAAAGTTTAAGGCCGTGAGTCAGACCCCTTGAGTTGTGGTTTTGTGGGTTCGTTGCTGTTTGCTCAGTGTGTTCCTCCAGGACGCATGTGCTGGAGTGCTCACCACAGAACGCGCCCTGCAGAATGCGGCTGCATTTAGAGATGAGATCTTTCAATAGGTAGTTAAGTTCAAATAAGGCCATTAGATTGGACACTGGCTCAATGAGACTGGTGTCTTTATAAGAAGAGGAGACCAGGGCACAGACACACACAGAGGGATGGCCACGTAAGGACACAAGGAGAAGGTAGCTATGTGCAAGCCACGGAGACAGGCCTCAGAAGAAACCAACCCTGCTGACGCCTTGACCTTGAACTGCTGGCCCCCAGAACTGTGAGAAAATAAGTTTCTGTTGTCTGAGCCACCAGTCAGTGGTACTTTGTGATGGCAGCCCTAGCAAACTAATATACGGTTGTTTGTATGGTTTTCATAATTTTTCCCCTCCACGAAATCCCCAAATTTTAAGAATCTCATCTCAATTTAACATGGGTCAGTTTGCCTTTGCACAGGGTTTTTGAATGCTTTTTTTGTATCTCCGAGCACAGAAGAGACATTCAATATTCATTAAAAACTTGATACAAAAAAAAAATCCCAGAAAGATTACAGGGAATATTAATTAATTAAGAAAATTAACACACACCCAGCACACGAACTGGCCACTATCTTACTGTCAGTAGTAAACCCAAATTTGAGAAACAAGATTCATTTGACAGAATTTCTTGCACAAGGACCATTCTCCTTTATAGATTTTATTCTGTGAACAGGAGTTATTTCCTCCCTCTCTCTTTTTCATTCTTCATTCCACCCCTGTGGTTATTATTGTCCCACTCAAGGGGATTTCTCTATCTGCACCCTCCACAAGATGAAGTTACTCCACAGATACCTTCTGGGAACCAACTGTCTTCCTAGCCACCTAGCCAAGGAATCCCATTTGCAAGCAAGTCCTGGCCGAGGTCATGAAAACCTAGGTCCCCTCTGTGCCTTGAAAACCCCTTTCTTTGTTTTGGTGCTGGTTTGTGCAATGCCTGTGAGCGCACTGAGAGCTTGATTTGCCCATCGCTCCATGGCAGGCCGGAGGGCCTCACCCTGAGCCCTGCGGCCCTCACCAACCCAGTGGTGCACCCTCCAGAGCCGGTGACGGTGACGAAGGGCAGCCCTATCCTGATTTCCTCCGGCAGGATTCCAAACACATGTTGTCCTCCATGCTCATCACTATCACTAACTAGTTTCCAGGCTTAAAAGAGAAACAATAATTCTTAGTGGATGTCTTTAATTCTGGCTTTCGGACCAACAACATCTCAGAGGATTGAGCTGAACATCCTCCAACTTTGCAAAAAACCTTCTCCTCACTGAGGGCATCCAGGACCTTGTTAGGGAAAATTGACTTTAAACAGGTTAGGTTACCTACTTTGAGGCAGAACAACTACAAAGAATAGTTATTTTTTCAAGCAAGGTACAAGGCAATTTATCATCTTAATTAGGAAACTCGTCTTCACATCAAGTGTGACAACAGGAAATGGTCTCAAAAGGAGTTTCTCCTTGAAATTATGGTCCTGTGGGAGCAGGTCTCACAACTGAAAACCTTTGCGTAACCTGGGCTCCAGCACTTCCCGCTTGTGAATATCACAACCAGCTCTGTGGGGAGTGTGAATGGATACATCTGCTGGCTGCACTGCAGCTGAACAACTTCAGAAAACAGATGTTTGCCAATTTCAGAAAAATACCCAGTGAAAGCTTGTTGATAAACAGGTTTTAGTTATCCTCAAGTGCCTTTACCTTGCCGAGCAAACTAATACGAAAAGATACAGGAATCCCTAGCGAGGGCATATTTATTATTTACTGTGGAACTATAAAGGTGCCCAGGCAGACATTCTTAGTTGAACTTCTGCTAATTTCTAGGCAGGCTGAACCATTCATTACCACTTCTTTTAATAAACAGCGTGGCCCTTGCTGCGGACTTCCTGTTTCCTGTCCTGGCTTTCTGCAGGAAGAGTCCACCTGCCGGTTGCTACAAATGTAGCCTGAAGAGGTGTTTTAGACTAAACGCTGTACCCAGCTGCCTCAGTGAACCAGCCACAGGCCTGTTCACAGGACGGAGGATTAACGGCCTATGTCATTGCAAAGAGCAGCAATATCAGCAGCTTTCAAATTCATTATAGATTTGTTTGTTTGTGCGCTGACTCATATAAGATCAAATAAATGCGTTCACTCAGTCATTCTGATTCCAAGAATGTAATTCAGATGTTTTGCCTTGTTCCCACCCCTAATTTAGCAGCATCCCTTAAAATATATGCTTCTTTTTGATTGGGCTGTGTTATTAGATGTATATCTTCTTCCCTCTGTTGCTTTATGCCAGATGTTTAAGATACCTTTGCCATAGTGACATCAACTGGAAAAAGCTGGAACTGGAACCTTTAAGCATCATCACAGAGACCCCCAAACTTGTATTTTTCTACATTACTTGCAAGTACGACTCAAATAATCCTTGTATAAATACCACAAAGATAATCCCAGATGCATTTGAAGGACCTTTGCAATTGCAATATAAATAATAAAAATACTTTTTTATTATTATAAAAATAACCATAAGAACTAATTAGTCCATATTTTTTGCCTTTTGCTTAGAAAACATACTGGCAATACTGATATAAGTGATTCTTCAATTGGCTTTCACATTTTTAAAAAGTGGATTTTGAGCCCTGGCTGGTGTGGCTCAGTGGATGGAACGCTGGCCTGTGAACCAAAGGGTCGCTGGTTTGATTCCCTGTCAGGAAATTGATTCCCACGGTTGTGGGCCAGGTCCCCAGTTGGGGGCATGCAAGAGGCTCATTTGAACCATTTGATGTTTCTCACATCAATGTTTTTCTCCACTCTCTCTCTGAAAATAAATACATAAAATCTTTTTTAAAAAGTAGATTTTGAAATAAATTCATTATAAAATTAATAGGCAATTCATGCTGAATACTTTCAGATAAATTTTATTGGAATAAATGTGGAATAATTTATTAGGCAAATATATATGTTTTTAGTCAGATACGTAAGGCATCAACAGTGCAAGAAGGCTACAAATATGCATGAATTGTGGGTGCTTTCTGTCTCCTGGGAATTTGCAATACTACTAAACCCTCTACAATGCAATTGTCAAACCCATAACATATAGGCAGTGTTAACTGCCATAAAACAATCCTTAAATTCCTCATTTGGTGTTAATCTTGCTAAAACGTCCTATAAGTAGGCTTCACAGAGACATTGCTCAGCACTCTTCATCTTCTCTCTTACTTTCTGGGTCCAAAACAACAACCAAATCTTATTTTACTCTACAAAACAACTCAAGTCTTCCCAAACCCTTCCCTTAAACTCAGTTCTTGGTCTTTCTTCACACACCCAAGTCATAAAGCTCCTGAAGAGAGTAAAAAGGTCTGTGAGGAAAGAGCATCCACCTTTCTTAAAAGTTAGCTGTGATGAAAAAAATCGCATCCATAAACACATGTGATTGACATGTATGAGTATAGATGTACATACACCTCGAAGTAAAATATTCGGTTTTTAACCCTCAGCTGAGGATATATTTTTATTGATAAGAGAGAGAAAGAGAGAGAAATGTCAATCAATCTCCTCCTGCACGCACCCCTGCTGGGGTTTGAACCTGCAACCTAGGTATGTGCCCTGACTGGGGATCGAACCCAAAACCTTTTGGTGTATGGGATGATGCTCCAACCAAATGAGCCACTTGCCCAGGACTTCAAACTAAAATATTTGAATGCTAAGTCATAATCCACTTTCCCTTTAATAAAATATTATTTATACGTTCTACCCCTTATCTGCAGTATCACTTTAGTAGGTTGAATATTTATGGATTTCCATAATAAACTTAACATTCTCTTGTATGAAGTGCTTCTTGCAGGGGTGTGAAGTATGGCAGAGAGAATATAGGTAATAATATTGTAATGACTGTGGAGCCAGATGGGTACTGGAAATATCAGGGGCAGCACTTTGTAAAATATATGATTGTGTAACCACTGTGCCAAACACTTGAAAACTAACAGAAAGTCATATTGAATGTAACTGTAAGTGGGAAATAAAATGTAAAGTTCTTTAAAAAAAAGTAATGCTTTTTATGTTTAGAGTTTGAAGTGTCCTATCACACATCCGTGTAAGCAGTTGGAGTTATTATTCTTGGATTCGGGGAGAGCTCAAGTCTAGGTATTATGATTTACGATAGCACGGATGGTTTGTAACGTTAGAGTCAACTAACATGAGGTCAGAGGAAGGAAGGGCGTCCAGGAAGTGCTGAGTCCAGAAGGTAGGGACCATTGAGGTGGGAAGATCAGGTGTCATTTCAAAGAAAGTGTGTGTGAGAAGGGGGTGGTCAATTCAGGACTAAAAAGGATAAGATTTCTGTCAGGCAGAAAAGTGGGAAGAAAAGGAAGGTTAAAGAGAAAAACCTCCTCTATCAGAGGGAACAGAATGAAGAAATAACATTCTGTTCATGCTCTACCCCAAAAGAGACACTAACTTGATCTTCTAGCTCTCAATTTTAGGGGAATGGAAAAAAAAAAATAGAAAATGTACTTCTCCTGAAGTATCCAGGGTCTGGAGTAAAGATTTCCAATGCACTGCAATAACTCCTTCAGATTTCTAGGGCAGCTATTTGGCAAGCTGAGATGACCGTTGAGTTTCGGAAGGAGCATTCCCAGCTTCCACGATGGATCCAATTTACTCTGGATAGGTCCCACAGGGTGATGCAAGTTCAACTACCTCTCATTTGAGAGAGAGCACTTGGGGGTGTTTCGTTTCAAAGACATTGCCTTTGACTCGAACACCAAATAGCCATAGGAAATTCTGCTCTTTTCACAGGCAAGGCACGATGTACAAAACAATCTTACTTTGATTTATTGTTGCAAACATAGGTGGCCTTATTTATTTCTCAAGAGGGATACGCCGAGCTAATTTTTACACAGGAAATGAATACGAGGGAGAATTTTGTTTTCAGCAGGATGAAAGCTTATTAAGTACATATCATGGAATATTTCAGCCCTAAATCCACCCAGGTGAATGTGTTCACCTCTGAAAGTTTTCTGACTTATTTGCTAAATTCTTCTGAAGCTCACTGCTCTCAAATAGTTCATTGCTTTGCTTCCTTAGTGAGAATTTAACAAGAACTTGTCATAAGAATTCTGCTTGACAGCTGCTTTTTTCAGCTGATGGAACCAGAAAGGTTAATATGAATTTAGAGTCCCTGAATAATATCTTAGCTGGAGGATAATCCTGCCATTTCTGGAACACCCTGCACCAAAATTCTTGACTCAAGCAATAAAAGACCACAGATTGTCGGACCTGGTCCATGGTCTTAAACCTAAATCAGGGATGTCAATCATATGTTTTCATAATGAAATGCACGGCCAATCAATGCACAACCTAAAGTTTCTACTCAAGAAAAACACTCGAATGCAAAAGCGTTTTTACAAAATTACTTCCCAGATTGATTTGAAAAGGCATGCGTGAAAATCAAATATATTATGGAAAAGAGCTAAGCATTAAAGTGATGGAAGGCTGTTTACCTTTGTGACGCCCCCATCACCCAAACACGAGTCACTACACAGAGCCTTTTCTATATCACCACACGTGCTTCTAAAAAAAAAAAAATCCACACTATTTTATTGTGTTTTGTGTTGGAAAGAGAAGACATTTTAATAAATAAATGGAAATGATTTTTTAATCAAGTGGACAAATATGTTATCAATAATATTATTTCTGGTATTTTGTGTCGATTTTTATTTTTAGACAGAGGGAAGGGAGGGAGAAAGAGAGGGAGAGAAACATCAATGTGTGGTTGCCACTTGCACGCCCCCTGCTTGGGACCTGGCCCGCAACCCAGGCATGTACCCTGACTAGGAATTGAAGCAGTGACCCTTTGGTTCATAGGCTGGAATTCAACCCACTGAGCCACACCAGCCAGGGCTATTTTGTATCGATTTTTAAAAATGTGTATCCCTTTGTTGTATGGATGATGCCCATAATGACAGAACCAGGTTTCAGTGGAATGATATCCAAGTGACCACAGTGGAAGAGCAGTTCCCCAGCACAACCTTTTTTTAATCTGCAAAACAAGGGATAGAAGATACCATTCACCATGTGTGTTGAGGACCAGTGTGCAAAGAAAGCATTTCCTGTACCTTGTGGTGTATTTCATGCTTGTTCTTCTCTCATATGTGCCTGACTCTGTGTCCCAAGTTCCCATTCATTGAAAGATGACCCACTCTCATATTGTTACCTATAACCTTCCATCCTCTTGCTCTCCGCCAGGACCCGCCTCCCAAGATGCAAATACTTGCAGAACAAAACCCAAAGCCTTTTATGGAAGTGGTCCTAGATTAGGCATCAGGAGCCCAGGTTCTAGCTCGGCTCTGTTCCGGGCATTCTGTGTAAGCCTCATCGCATGACTTCACCTCTTTCAACATTGCTTCTCCGTTTTAAAGAAATGGAAATCAAAATATTGAAATATAATTTGTGACCTGTCATAGTGCAAAGATTTAAGGGCTTGATAACATGTAGTGCTGGAGAACATGTGTGGAAATAGACAAGGGTTCTCCACCCTTGTTCATGGGAGGATGAATTAACTCTCCCATGCCATTAGGTGGGCAATGTGGCAACACGTGTGTGGTGGGGGGGGAGGCGCTGGAGTGGAAAGTCCATGTAAGATGAGTGTGTTCGTTGTGCCTTGCTATGTAACGAATCACCACGACCTCACATACACTGCCTCTAGTTATCTCCTGGGCCCTCTGCTCAGGTCTCTGGCCAGCAGCTGTGTCTTCATCTGGAGACTTAATTGAACGACAAGAGCAAGGCTTCTGACCTCCCTTGGATTGTTGGCAGAGTTCATTGCCTTGCATTTGCCGGGCTGAGGTCACATTGTCTTACTAGTTGTCAGTGAGGGACCGGTCTGATCTCCCAGAGGCACGTCCATGTCCACATGCTCTGCCACTCTTCCAATCTGACCCCAAAAGGCCCAGTGCCTTTGAAGGGCTCACCTGCTTTTATCAGGCCTCCCTGGGTAGTCTCCTTAGTGATAGCTCAAAATCAGCTGATTGATATAAGCACAGGAGTGATCCCATCATATTTAACAGGCTTGGCCGGTCCCCAGAAGAAGGGGATTGTGCCCTGACTGGTGTGGCTCTGTTGGTTGGGAATCGTCCTGCAAACTGAAAGGTCACCGTTTGGACTGTGGTCAGGGCACATGTTTGGGTTGCAGGTTGGGTCCCTGGTTGGTTTGTGTACCGATCAATGTTTTTTTCACATGGATGCTTCTCTTCATGTCTTTCTCCCTCTTTTTCCTCTCTATAGAATCAATAAAAGAAAAAAAAAAAGGGAAGATTTGTACACCAGACCCCGGGGGTGGAAATCTTAGGGCCATCATTGAATCCTGCCTACTATAGGAAAGCAGGAAAGCCAGTGCTTGGGGGTGACAGAAGAAAGGGGGTTGGGGACACCAGCCAAAACGGAGAAGTGTTTCACCAAGAATAATCATCCTGGTGGATCTCTCCTCACACTTGTTTTTTGTCTCCCTCCCTTTCTTTCCTCCCCTCCTCTCCCCAATAAAATATCAACAGAACCCATGCCCAACTCAAATAATCCTTGCCTCTTCTCTTCACGACCGAGTTCCTATCCCCTTTGTTCCTGGCCTCCACTAGGTGGGTTAACAATCAAATTATGTTTTGATGTAGCTCGTGAAGACATTAAACCTACTGCTGACTGTGTATCTCAGCGGCCGTCCAACAGAGCCCCACCTCCCCTCATCCGAGGACGTCAGAGCCACCACCAGGAGCTCTGCACGACATGGCAGGCTCACCCCCATGTATCCAGCTAGCCTGGGAATCAGGCAGTAGGGGAGAACTGCCTTGCTTGCCTGGATATCTGATAAGGCACAGTATTGACCTAAATTAAACAGGTTTAATATTGAGGAGAAAAACTGATTTAAAAAACTTAGAAACTGTTAAGAGAAAACAGAGAAAGCCATTATTAATTATAATACTATAAAGATAAACTCTAATTAATTTCAAAAATGTTGTGAAAGGCTAAAGTGCTATATTTTGTAGAAATTGACATCTTTTACGGAGTCGAATTCAGATCTGAGATGCATTCTTGATACAGGGGGATTAACAAAGTACTGTCCCCAACATCACCAAGAGTACAACCGCAGATGGGAGCTCCTTGACGACACAGGGTGGCATGGGACAGAAACGTCACAAGTAAGTCCAAGTCAATATTCAAAGAAAAACTGTGGCCATTCTGCCATATTTCTAAGGCACTTTCTCGGCCAGGGCATTAATATATTTTCTCTTGCTCTTTCCTCAACTATTTACTAACCATCTTCAGAGCTCGGATTTCAAAAGGAAGTGGTAAACCAGGAAGAATCAAGCCTCAAACTCAGGGCTTCCAGTCCAATGACAGAGAGAGTGGCATGAACACCCCTCCTCTGTCATTTGGGATTTAAGTGTAAGTCTCTACTATTTAAGACTTATGAGTGCACCACCCCCTTTTTTGGAGTAAACTATATAATATACTGCATGCAATGTTTTTGAGCAAACAGTATGTAAAATATGCAAATAAATACATCAATAACATTGAATTCATGCACTATTTCCTGAAATCCATTGGTTACAGAGTACCGTTTTTGTAAGATGATGTGAATTTGTAAATGGCATTACCTCATCTGAGATATTTGTTTTGAGAAAGTTTCTCCATGGTAGTTTTTTAAAAGTTCTTTATATTATGGAAATTTCCATATATGCATAATCAAATCAACAGAATATATCATGAACCTCCATGTATGCCTCTCCCAGCTTCAGCGGTTTTCAACGCATGGCTTTAAGAAAAACCTGCAGCCCACTCACTGAAATATGTGAAGCAAATACTAGATAACACATTATTTCATTTTTAACTACTTCCATACACATTTCTAAAAGATAAACTTCCTTCTTCTCTCCTTTCCCTTCCCTCCTTCCTTCCTTCTTCCCTCCCTCCCTCCCTGCCGTTCCTTCCCTCCCTATAACCACAGCCTGTTATCACACTTAAAAAAATTAACAGTAATTCCTTAATATTTTAAAATATCCAGTTTCAAATTCCTTGATTGCCTCAATTTTTAAGTTTATTTATTGAAAACAGGATCCAAACAAGACCACACATTTCAATTTGATTTTTAAAAATACCTCAATGTATGTCAATTATATATCAATTTAAAAAACTAAGACTCAAGTCTCTTTAATCTGTACATTCTCCTTTTCTTCTGTAACTGATTTTTTTCTCAGTGCTTTTTTTTGTACTTATGTTGTCTTTATTTGTATCTTGCTGATTGCATTCATGTAATGACAAGTTCTCTGGTGCCTGTATTGTCTATAAGCTGGTACTTACATCTGGGGGATTTATCAGATTCAGACTCAATTTAATGTTTGGCAAGAATAGTCAATACATCATATTACGCGGTACATATCTAGTCTTCTCTCCTTTTGTGATCGGATTCATCAGTGCATTCAAGTATTATTTATTCTTTATCAAATGTCTCACCAACTTTGCACCGACAGTTTTAGCAGCTGTTGGCGACAATTGCCTAGATCCATTATCTTACTGACAGTATTTTGTAAGACTTTATTGACTTACATAAATTTAGAGGTGGAACAGAAAAATTTAATGTAAGCTTCTCACTTTGGATAAGACAAATAAAAGCCAGGAGAAATAAGAAAGATATGCAAAGTTTGCAATTCTTTGCTGAACGTGTTAAACGTGACAGCAATTTTCTATTGAGACAGACTTACCCCTAATTGAAAGCCTGAGCACTGGCTTCAGGTCCAGCTTGCCCTGACATAAGGAACCTGGATGGATCTGTCTAACCACCCTCTGCCTCAGCTCCTTCATCTATAAAATGGATAATACTAGTACCTACTTCGAACATTGAGATAAACGAGAGTGCACATACAGTGCTTGGCACAGTGTAAGTGATCAGAATTAGCCATCATTCACTCATGCACTCATTCATTCAGCAATATGTGGTCATTTTTATAACATTTTAACATTTTACATTTTATCATTTCATCTCATCATTAAACGACATGAGCACCGATTTCAAAAGTAGAGAACGGGATTTTTGGAAGGTAGTGTTTCTTTTCCAGGCCCCTATGCTTATTTAGGAAGCTGCTTTCACATACGTGATTTTATTTAATCCTCTCAATAGATCTGTACTGTAGGCAAATGTGTCTACTGTCCTAGCTTTGAAAGGACATGGCGTAGAGAGGCTAAGTGACTTGCCCTAAATTTCATATCTAGTTAGTGGCAAACCTGGGACTATAACCCATTTCATCCGGCTCTTTCCTTAACACACCGCCTTACATATTCTCCATACTTAGGTATTCTATATTCATTTAATCGATTAGTGGATTTCAGGCTAACAGGGCATATTTTCTCACTTAAAGAATTTTCTTTAAAATAAAAATATTCTCTCCACTTTAAAATCAGAGAGCTGAAGACCCCAACTATGGAGCTCTAAATGCACAGCTTTCCCCTTTAACCACTAAGTCCCGCAAACACTGGTTCAACTACACAATGTGTGAATAAAAGGTGCATCATACCCTCATTCACAAAAAAGGCAATACCAACATGAGCGATGGGAGACCTCACTTTCCCCTTTAGGCCAGGCAATAGTAGAACAAATCTTTGGCACCGATTTCTAAGCAAGTGAATTAAAGAGTTGTTCATGGATACGGTTAATAATGTATTATCTTGAAGTGTTGTTCTATCCATTTCTGTTAATATTACCTGTAGAATTAGTACAGGAGTTATTTGTCAGGAGGTAAACCCTCCAAATCAATGACCACATCAGCAGATATGAGACAGTGCTTTCTTCAGGTGATGGAGAAGTTTTCATACTCCCTTGACATAATGGTTCAATTGAAAGAGATGCTCATTATATAATGACAAAATATGCCCAATCTGTGTGGTCTGCAGGTGAGTGTCATTCTGTGAACTGTTATGTGTCCACAGGGACCTAAGGACAGACATTAAAACAATTATAGCAATTTGACAGAGTAATCTTATGCGTGTGGAACCTAATTTTTTTTTAAGTGGGTATGTATTTTTAGTTTTTTAATTTCATTTCTCTAATAATTCAGGTTTCAACTTTACTGTAATTTACATAGCTACACCCCCGCCCCCCATTTTAAATGTACATTTAAATGAGTTTTGGCAAACTTGTCCATCCATGTAATCAACAGAGCAAAATGTAGGATGTGGTCACCAAGCCTCACAATTCCCTTGGGCTCAGTCTTTTTTTATTGCTGAGTGGTATTTCCATTGTATGACTATTCCACAATTTGTTTATTCAGTCACCTGTTGGAAGGCATTTGAGGGCCATTATGAATAAAGCTATTGTATTATAATCATTAATGTAGAAGACTTTCAGCGGATTTATTTCTTAGCTAAATGCCTAGGATTGGAATTGCTGGGTTGTGACAAAAATGTGTTAACCTATTCCAAGGTAGTGTGCTGTTTTACATCTTAACCAGCAATGTGTGTGACCTTCATTTGTCATGACCCATACTTGGTTTGAGACTTAACTTTTAGCAGTTATAATGGGTATTTAGTGATCCTGAACTTGTTTCCTGATGACTAATAATGCTGAACAACTTTTCATATGCTATTTGTATATATATTTGTGAAGTGTCCAAATCTTTTGGCCATATATTACTGCACTGTCTAAAGAGGTCCATATGTATTTTTAAAGTAAGAACTTTGTAAGATATATGTATTGCCAATATTTTTCCCAATGTTTTGACTTTTTAGAAGTATCTTTCAAAAAACAAAGGTTTTAAAAAATGTTCACATTTATTTCACTTATTTTTGCTTTTTTGTCTTATCTAAAAAATATCGGCCTATTCCAAAGTCATGAAAACTTTCTTCTGCTTTATTTCTTTAAGTTTTCGAGTTTTTGCTTTTAAGGTTGATGATCCTTTTTTTTTTTTTTT